>WNYA01000394.1:0-172177 GCA_019512145.1 Engystomops pustulosus
TGTTCTCCGTGTTATTTGATTAGGTATCACTTTCCCCGCCCTCGCAGCGCATGTTCAGCCCATCAGCGGACGAGAGCTCCAGCGCGGCTGGTAATAATGGGAACCGGCTCCTCCGGGTTCAGATATCACAGATTACCTCATTTAGTTATATGCAATAAAACAATGTTTTCATGGAAGCAAAAAAAAATCCTTCCGCCAGTCAGCTGGGCACTATGGCATTGTAATTGAGATAACTGCGGCTGCGAACTCCTAGCTGCCACATACCCACACCAGTCCGGCAAATTGCAGTTAGGAAACAGTCGAGAACGCGAGTATAATTTCCCTTGAAAGGCTGTGACAAGCGCTCAGCCGCTGGCCGACGAGGAGTTGATTGTATCTTGCTGTGTTCAGTTTATACCATGATAAACTCGCTTTATGTTTTCATTAATTTTTTTTGTGGAATGTAGAAATGTTACCGTTGGGGTTGGTCTATAAACTTCAGAGTATTCATGCGAAAGAGAGATGTGGTCAGCAGATCAATAAATTACCTAATTCACGAAAGATATATTTTTTATTATGTAAATTCAAAAATTTAAACTCATATATTTTAGCATTAGAGTCATAGAGAACGAATGCAGGGAGTCGACGTTCATAAGTGTTTGATTTTTTGTCTGTAAATGTTGATGAAAACCAAAAGTCCTGGGGGTCATTTACTAAGGGTCCTGATTTGCGTTTTCCCGCGCGTGTTACCCGCAATGGATTTGCAGATTGCACACCGTTTATTTTCCATATTGCCGCCGTGGTTTTTAGGCTCGCACGCGGATCAGATGTGGCGCATCGGCGCCGGCATGCCACAGGGGCCTGGCATCTGGGCGGGCGGTGGTAGCGAACGCACCCACCGCAGGAGGCCCATCGGAAGCCCCGCTTTGACACAAACACACAAAAGTGTCACTTCCAGTGACCGGGTACCTACAAGACACGATAGGCATCTGTGAAAACTCCGGCGAACCTCGTGGACGGACTTCACGCGACAGCCCGACCTGGTTTGAGACTCGGAGGGAACTGCCTTAGTGAACTCCAACGATAGAACGCGCCGGCTAGGAATACGCAGAATGGCAACGTGCAAGTAAAATCGTGCCCCATTGTCGCCAAATTATCACACAGTGGGCGGCGGTAAATTTATTACCGGCCCATTCGCAAATCCAGCGGCGCGTTCTCTGCTTCTGGGGTTCGGGTCTGGCACGTGATTTTTTAAAGAAATAAGTTATCCTCCGACCCGTCGCACCAAGGATGGCGCTGCTGCGCTTGAAAGTGTCATTCTCATTCGCGCGGAACTGCACCACCTGCGGACCAGGGGAAGGTTAAGCACGGGTCCCAAGCGCAAATTGTTTCAGGTTTTTAAGATGCGGACGGTTTCCGAATCTTGGTTTTCGTTCGAGGCCAACGCCCTCAGGCATTCTGTCGTGGCGCCATGCCATGGGCTCAGCCGTGCGCCCACACATGTCGTCGCGTGCGCCACAATCCCGGCACCAATTCAGGTAATCGGCGCAAATCGGAAAATATTCGGGTAATCACGTCGGAAAAACGCGAATTTCAGGCCCTTAGTAATGACCCCCAGTGTGTGCTATGCAGTTGCCTGTGTTGGTGCAGGGGCGTCCAGATTAAAGCATTTACTGTGCCCGTTTCTTACTGGCGTCTACCGCACGCCTCCAACAGAGACACGAACTTTTTTTTGGTTCCCTTTAATATGGGGCGAGTGAACACATATATATAGTGTTTCGGAATATATTTGCGGGGGATTACTAATTGTGTGGCGAAGCACGTCTGTCGGCATCGGAGGCGATCAGTCTCGCCAAGCACAGCCCGATGTCTTTAATTGGGGCAAGGCTGTTAGTAATTAATGGGTAGACGGAACTATCGTCGTGCGCATAAAATGGGCATCGACATCATGAGATGTGCGCCAAAAACAATGACTGGACTTATGCGCCTTAATTTTCCTCTCAGACAATTTTTTTTCTTGGTCTATTGGCCGACAACATACACATAAATGTGGAGGATAGTATGGAAACGTTAGGCCACGCCCTTGCGCCAAAAAAAGAAGAGTGGTGTCGGGATAGTCGGAAACATCTGTTCTTTCTGGTTGCAAACTCATTATAATGATCCGCAACATTCTGGCGCCAAAAATCCGGCATTTTTTTGGCGGCAAGTGCGATAATAACATGTGCCCCATTGTGTTGTGGACAACTTTATAAATACACGTCCAGCAGTTTTCACACGCAAGTATGTGCAAAGTCAGACAAAAAAACTGACTAAGGGGCATTAATAATGCGGGCCATTATTCTCGAAGTAAGAATTTTCTATCAGGCCACTGTAAAAAATGTTGTAAGAAATGTTGGCCCATTTGAAAGACAATAAATGCCCTTAGTTATGGTTGGAGTTCCTTTTGCATGAAGACTGCCATAATGATGCGGGATCGCGATGGTAGTGCAGAGTGTTGAGCAGGAGGATCAGCTGATCTGCAAGATGTTATGGCATGGATGGCTGATTGAGGTGTCATAGGTGTTATGACATGGAGGGTCACGATGGCGCTGCAGAGGTGTTATGTGCTTGGGAGGAGCATGATGGTGCTGGAGGTTTTATGGCATGGAGGGACCAGCTGAAGAATCTGCAGAGGTGTTATGACATGGAAGGATCAGGTGATGGGGCTGCAGGGGCATTATGGCATAGAGGGATCAGATGATGGCACTGCAGAGGTGTTATGGCATGGAGGGATCGCTGATGACCTGTAGAGATGTTTGGGCATGGAGGGATCATCTGATGGCCGCTGCGAGGTGTTATGGCATGGAGAGATCAGTGTGAGTTTATGCAAAGTGTTATGGTATGGAGGATCAGCTGATGGCGCTGCAGAAGGTGTTATGGCATGGAGGAGATCTGCCTTATGGTGGTGCGAAAGGTGTTATGCCTGGGGGAATCACTGAGTGTAAGATTGTTATCAGGCATGAGAGATCAGCTGTGTGGGGCGCTGCAGAGGTGTTATGGCATGGAGAGATCAGTGGTGGTTATGCCAGGTGTTATGGATGGAGGGATCAGCTGATGGCGCTGCCGAGGTGTTATGGCATGGAGTATGTTTGAGGCTGCAATAGTGGTGTTATGACATGGAGGGATCAGCTGCTGATGCTGCGAGGTGTTATGGCACGGAGAGGTATAGCTGATATGCCGCAGAGGTGTTATGGCATGGAGGGATCAGCCAATGTGGTGCAGAGTGTTTTTTATGGCATGGAGAGATCAGCTGATGGCGCTGCAAAGTTGTTATGGTATGGAGGGATCAGCTGATGGCACTGCAGAGGTGTTATGACATGGAGGGATGAGTTGATGGGATGCAGAGGTGTTATGGCATGGAGGGATCAGCTGATGATGCTGCAAAGATGTTATGGTATGGAGGGATTCTGACTTGGCGCTGCAAAGATTTAGGTATGGAATACCCTGTTAAAGGCACAACAAGTCTACAGCAAGTCATTTGAAGAGCAGATGTTGCCTGCGGACCACTGAAAGGTGAGTCAGAGAGTGGTCTTGGGTCTCATCTGCACAACAATATTGGGCCCTCCCCAGAACGAGAACAACACATAAAGAAGTTTTTTTTTTAAACAGCCCTTTAGCGCTGTACACAGGAAAAAAACAAAGGAGGGGAGCATCAGGAAACGAAAATGGAGAAAGGTTATCGGCATGAAGGGGTTAAATCAAAAATGTCATTATTTGTAAATAAATATGTGATGTGTATAACAAAGATTCTTGTTATTGAAAATGTCTCGTATAATGCAGCGGTGAACCGAGCTGCATGTAAATATTGTTCTGATGACAGTTTCCAGATGTTGACTAATATTGTATTCATTAAACTCATTAAGAACCGATTAATTCTCGCCTCGTTCTGGGTCCCGAGATATTAAGGATGGAATGAAAAACAAAAGCTATTTGGCTTTCAATAAAACAAATCTCCTGATATAAACTCATTACCGGGGTTTGATTCATTTAATTATTCTTATCTAAGAAGTACTTACCCTAATTACATTTGTGGGAAAAACTGGAATATATAGGACTCGAATAATACGAGAGCGGAGGGGCTGGGAGCCGACCTCATGGGATATGACCATTTTGCTATTTTTTTAAAAATAAAAATACAAAAAAAATGTATATTAGATCCCACCCTTGGGCTTGTAATACAGAACCGTGGTGTCTCTGATGTAGGGGGTTCAACATAAGACTAATATACACAAATCATCTCCTAAAAGTTACCTCCTGCCTTCAGTATTTGCTCTAATTCTTTAAGTGCCAAGATCTTCTTGGACTTTTGGGTTCATTATAGGGTAGAGATCTGTCAGAAGGTTTTACCGTTGTTGTACTGCAGCCTTCTAGGTATTTGTCCTGGGACAGATGTGTAATCAGCCCTTGTTTTGGTGTTAGTAGCCGTCAAACTGTGAAATGTGGTTTGACTAGTGGGCAGCACGGTGGCTCAGTGGTTATCATTACAGCCTTGCAGCACAGGGGTCCTGTAATGATAAAATCCATTCAGGTCACTCTGCAAAGAGTTTTGTATGTTCTCTTCGGTTCCTCCTCTACACACCAAGAACATACTGGAAGGTTGATTATATTGGGAGCCCCGTGACGACAGACTGATTGGCAAGCTTGTGTAGCGCTGCAGAATCTGTGTTGTGTATTTACATAAGAATTATTAGTTTATATTTAGAGTAGTGAGCACTAAAATGCCTCGGGGTGCTGTTACTCGTGAGGTCGAACGGTAGAACACGTTTGGCGCGCGTGTCTTCAATAAGTAGGCAGATGTTGCGGACATTGCAATGGTTCTTCAACTGTGTTCTTTTCTGAGCTCGGGCTGGGCTGTAATGTTATCGGGTCGGACTGTGGGTCTGCTACCGACTCCCCTTCAGCCCCCCCCCATCCTCTCCTCCATGGCTCCCGTTTCGATCCATGCCCCCTGCTCTGCTCATCATGCCCGCTCCAAGCCCCGCTCCCCTCACTCCACTGCCCAACTCCATCCAAGCTCTGCTCCTCACATCCCGCTCCGCCCCGCTCCTGCCATGCCTGCTACAGCCCTTGCTCCGCATCCTCCATTGCGTCCCAGCAGCCCCCCTCCGCTCCTCCATGCCTGCTTCAGCCCACTGTCCACTCCCCATGACGCTCCACCCCTGCTCGCTCCTCCATGCCGACTCCATCCCCGCTCCGCTCCTTCCATGCCATCCACTCCCAAGCGCTCTCCTTGACCTCCTCCATGCCACGCTCCCCCGCTATCAGTGCCTGCTCCAGCCCTGATGCTCCGCTCCTACATATCCGCCTCCAGCCCACCCACTCCGCCATGCGCCATGCCTGCCGCCCCCTGTCCACTCCTCCATGACCAAATCCACCCCGCTCCGCTCCTCCATGCCTGACTTCAGCGCCCGCTCGACTCCTCCCCAATGCCCCTCCATCCAAGCTCTCTCATCCATGCCTGCTTGCCAGCCCCCGCTCCTCCATGCCTGCTCCAGCACCTGCTCCGCTTGCTTCATTCCGCTCCATCCCCCCTCCGTCTCCTCAATGCCTGCCTTCAGTCCCCCTTCCACTCCTCCATGACCGCTCCACCCTGACCTCCTGCTCGTCCCTGCCGCTCCAGCCCGCTCCGTCACTCCAGCCACTCCATCAACAACTCTGCTCTCCTGCCCCTCCAGCCCGCTTCTGCCCAATGCCTGCTCCAGCCCACTGCTCGCTCCTACATCCGCCTCCAGCCCCCCCCCCTCCGCTCCCTCCATGCTGCTTCAGCCCCCTGGTCCACTCTCCTGACCGCTCCACCACCTGACTCCGCTACCTCCATGCCGACCCTCCAGCCCCGCTCCGCTCCATCGCTGTTCTCCACCCCCGCTCTCTCCTCAAACCCGCTCCGCCCCGCTCTTGCTCCATTCAGCCTCTTGCTCCTGCATGTCCTCGATCCCTCCGCCCTCCTGCCCGCTCCAGCCCCCAGCCTCCGCTCCGACTTCCCCACCGTTGCGCCTTTGTCGTTCGCTAAGTAGCAGATGTTCGGAACATCTGCAATGTGTTCTCACTGTGTTATTCGCTGTGTCCTTCACTTAATGATCCTGGTTCACGTTCACTGTTTCATTGTATTCTTCACTGTCTTCACTGTCTTTTCTAAGTAAATGCCGATCTCGAGCAGGGAAATACTTGCCGAGCAACGAGTCGTTCCGAGTACGCTAATACTCGAACGAGCATCACCTTGGACGTATACTCGTCTCAATCTCTATTATATTCCATTGATTCAAGTGCAATGGAGGGGTGCCCTCGCACGCTGTGCTTTGTGCTCTCTACAGCCAGTTTTTTATTGCATTGTCCCTGGAGGATTGTGTCCTCATACCTAGGTAGTTAGTAGCAGCAGCAGGCTGTAAAGTATGATTTATATTCCAAATTGTAGCTTCTAAAAGTGCACGGGGTAGCCCCACTGCTTGCACCAGTGTATTAGCCCTTGAGAGAAGTGTATCATACCTTTGTGTATGTTGTTGTCAGTAGCCGCAGTATTTATTTTCTAATCTACCTTATGTATGTGTATAATCACATGAAATCACAGCAACTCTCCATGGACTTTACTCCTCCCCATCCTCCACGGAGGCTGCTGTGACTTCATGTGATCAGATATATTCATGGGGTACATTTTGCAAGTGTTACTGGTAAGGGACATCACCCTGGTCATATGACATGAACTGCTGAATGGTGAGGAGTGACCAAGCAGAACTCAGCCTCTCTGACTGGCTGCTGATGCCAGGTAAGATAACAAAGTTGATTTTCTGGGGATGCCAGGTAAGATAACAAAGTTGATTTTATGGGGATGTGAGGGAAACAATTTTTAGCTAATAGAAAGGTGTCTGTTAGTTAATAGGACTCTATGAGAATTCTTATATACTAGTATTAAAAATTGCAACTTTTCTCACAAAATACAACCCGTGTACAGTAAACTATAAATAGGTTAAAATATGGTAAAACTATAAATATCTCTTGTTTTGTGATTTAAGTAGATGCTTAATGGTTATGTATCCTTGCGTCTGTCAACTATTATTTTTCCCTCTTTTACCGATATTTCATTCATGCCTAGTGATGTTTCTGCTTCTTTAATGATTAATATAATCCATAATTCATCGTTGAGGCATTGCATACATCATCGGGTTTCTATTTCATGCATATTTTCAGTCTAACGGCTACAATTTGTGATTTGTAGGCTTTTTTGGAGGGAAAAAGTATGTCTCTAACATTAAGCTTCATGTAAAATTCTTCCTGCAAATGGGTCAAAACAAGAACCTGATTTTGCAGCTGTATTTAAGTACAAAAAAAATGAATAACCACGTGACATGAGATAAGCGGTTTTTGTTGGGATGGCAGCCTGGACTGGGGTGATAGGAAAGTATTAAAAAAAAGAAAGTTTAAAAAACGGTTTTGGGGGAAAAAATGTGACTTTGTCATAGAAAATAATGTGTAATTGTCGTATAAAAACCTTTCTGAACGTTGTTTATTGGATGGCCCTAAGGGCTCGTATTATGGGGCAGATTTACTTACCACCGTACATTCGCGATCCAGCGGCGCGTTCTCTGCGGTGGATTCGGTCTTCCGGCGATTCACTAAGGCATTCCTCTGATGTCCACCAGGTGTCGCTGCTCGCGCTGAAGTTCATCGGAATGCACTGGAGTTTTACCGTCCTCCCGCTGGGTGCAGGTAGCGTGTCCAGCGACACTTTTTTTTAAAAAATGCGTGGGTTTTTCTCCGATTCCGTACGGGTTTTCGTTAGGCCACGCCCCCCGATTTCCGTCGCGTGCATGCCGGCGCATGCGCCCACAATCCGATAAATCCCAGGCTGCAATACAGGGAAAATCGGCGCAAACAAAGAAAATTCGGGTAAATCGCTGTAAAACGCGATTCGGGCCCTTAGTGAATGACCCCCTTGTCTTATTTCTCCTGCCATCATAAAGTAATAAAGACATCCCACCGATGCTGCGAGACTTAAAAGTAAAAGTTGAGCGTAAATTTTGGTCATGGTTACTAAAACTTGTAATCTTATCGAGAAACATCTCTATCCTGCTATCGTCCTCTCCTACTTGCAAAACTGCTGGGTTCAATGCTCAGATCTTTCTCCATGGAAAAGACAGACGGGTAGCTCACCCACAATTTGTGTTTCATAGGTAAATGTGCGATAATACGTATACGGCAGTCCCCTACTTAAGAACACCCGCATTACAGCGACCCCTAGTTTACAAACGGACCATCTGGATGTTGGGATTAACTGTACATTTAGACTAGCACAATAATCAGCTGTAACGTTACAAGGCGGCTGTAATGATTTATGTATACTCCATGGTTCTTTATGACAATCTAACTGTTTTAAATCCAAGTCACAGAGAGACCAAAAATGATTCTGTGTGCTGGGGCTACAATTATAAATGTACGTGTTCCGACTTACATACAAATTCAAACTTAGAGAACAAACCTCCAGAACCTACTCTTGTATGTGCGGCGTGCCCTCGAGCTCTTCTCCTCGTCGATTTGCAGTGTGTGGATGCCGGCACTGTTGACGTCCCTGGCACACCTCTGTTCTAGACTGAGCAGGGGGACATACTGTTTTGTAGTTCTGCCATAGAAGCAGTATGTGGGGGGGGGGAGTACCAGGTCACCTCCAGTTACCACCCCATATTCAATCCCCAAAATATATAGTGGGCCAATTTTCTGGTGGCACATGCTGATCGCCCAAATCCACCCCACCTTAATCCACCATTGATTGGTGGGGGCCTGGGGCACTGCCTCAGGAGCCATCTCCTCGTAATCTGCCCTAGGTGTCTGTGACTGTAGGATTTTATACTCAGTTCAGCTTGATCACTAAAGATATGTCTGGCCGATGTAATTGTAGAGAGCTTCTATGGACAAATATCTAGGATTTGACTGTGTTGCTTATGCTTTTTTGTCTTCTTGTCCAAACTCTGAGCAGTATGATTGAAGCCAGTTTAAAAAGATGTGAGCACACTTTGGATGAGACAGATATCTATGATAGATATAAGTGAACCCAAACTTTAGGTACGGCGTCCTCCGATTCGGAGCTCTGACCTAACCAGACCATGTTGCTATGGGCGGTAGAGCGGCCGAATCAGGGCAGACTTTATATGCCCTCACATAGACAAGGCTGGGGAATTGGCCCATGGTGCCAACATGTGTCCACCCTACCATAACAGTCTGCTAGCTGCTAGGGGCATAAAACTGCCTGATGGCTGCTCTGCGCCATCAAACTGCTCTAGTTTCGGCGTGAGCTTCTTAAAAAGATGTCTGCTTCTCCTCTCTCACCTGAGGTTCATGATGCGAGCATTTAGCAGCTGGAGAGGACTGATCATGTTCACACATCCTTCACTTGAGCCAGAAAGAGCACAAACTGGCATGCGAAGTCCCTGGCACCATGGTAGGCATAACATGGGGGGCCCGAAAAATAGATCCTCATGATCAACCAAGACTTAATCATAGATCCAGACACTTAACTGTGTAATCATCTTATATCTGTTTGCCTCTTCCCTTCTAAATCACTTTTTAAATTAATGCTGATAAGTCGAAGGTTCCTGGGTTTACCAGAGTCCGCCGTGCTGTAGCTTTACTGTTGGTATCACTGTGCAGGAGACTTCCCTCTGCTGCAGAATTACATCAGCAGAGGAATGAATGCTTAGGTGAGCATAGGGAGGGGGAGACCGTATAGTAGCCTGTGGAAGCTACAGCATTGGCGGCTCTGTAGACCCCAGGATCCCTACTGACTCTAAGAATAATTCTAGATTTTTTTATTTTAGAAGGAAAGAGACCAATGCATGATGAAAGATTACACGTGCACGTGCCTGCATATATATGAGCTCGTGTCCCCAATTTTATCATGATGGCTTTTGAAGGAAAGCTAAACACGCAGGATGACGGATTGTAACCCAGCACCCTGACATACAGGTGTGCGCCCCCTCTGTCATGGTTCTGCGTTTCTTTTATCTTCCTTAGCCTTGTTTTTACAATAAAAGGTTTCACACTTATGCAAATAGCCTCAGGGCTCCAGACTGGAGATGTCATGGAGCTTGGAGCCCCGAAGGCTCTTCTGCTAAGTTTTAAAACCTTACTTTCTTCAAAACAAAGGCTACAGAGCTCAAAAGAAGCAGCTTCTTCCAAGGGGGCGCACACAGTTGTCAGTGTGCTTGGTTTACAATCCTACATGCCTGGTGGTAGATTTCCTTTAACTCTTTAATATTTTATAGTGTTCAAATTATTCTTTGAAATGTAGTTAGTCCGGCAATAACATTGTGAAACACGAGCCCATCTCGGAGAAAGAGTACTACGCGGGTTGAAGTTTTTACGCACAGCAGTGTCTGGTGTATCTGCTCTTCCGGGAACAAAGAGCGCAGTTTACCAAATTGATCCCTTTCATAGAAACTGCTGAATATCTGAGATCGCATTCTTAATCTTGATTTACCTTTTTTTACCTTTCATTTACCTCAAAGTAGCCTGTTATTTCTTATCCGAGATTATGCGACAAAACAGTGACCCCGGGGCGCACTCACTCATATGAATGTACTAATCCGGTATTATGATCATTAAAATTTAGGGACCCTCGAAAAACCCCTTAAAAAAATATTTTGAAGTAGACATCCCCTTTGTAAACTTGCATTATGTGTTATCTATGACTATAGATATTAGGTATCCTTCAGTTTGATGAACTCATTTCCAGATTAGTCTTTGGCCAGAGCTACCCCGCCGCCGTTACGTGTAACCCGCTTTATTACATTTATACTCTCTTAAGTCGGATTAGTCACCCACCACCGTTTTTCCTGTTGGTGTATTTATAATTTGTTGTAGCCGCTTCCTTTATATGTCTCAATTGCCTTGGTCTCTTTGATGCATTAAAGATTCGATTTACGCGGCAATAACTCTTACGAATAATGGGGCATCTAAAGGAAATCTACCATACCCAGGATGACGGATTTAACCGAGCACTGAATACTGGTTTGGTGCCCCCTCTACAGACCTGATCTTCTTGTATCTTCTTATACAAACCCTGTTTTTTTTTTTACAAAAAAGCTTTCAAAATTATGCAAATGACCCTAAGGAGCTCCGGCTCCAGAGTGTTATAGAGCCTGGAGCCCCTATGCTCATTTGCCATAATTTTGAAAACATGATTTTTTTTTTCTTTTTTTTTTCTTAAAAACAACCAGGGCATAAGACAATAAAAGAAGAGCGTCTGCTGCCATAAGGGGGAAAGTAGAACACTACAAGTATTTAAGCCCGGGCAGCAGGTGAATCAAATTTTGGTGAACCAAATTTTTTGGCAGAGTTGGGGTCAGAAAAGGTCTTCGAGGGCATCCATAATACTTGCACGTAGTAGAGAGTACGAGGATTAAAGGGGTTGTACTAATTTTCATTGTTATCCCCTATATTCAGGGGTCCTGTTCTCATGATCGGTGGGGGTCCTGTTTGCACTAATTGATAGAATGGAAAGTCGAGCCAATACTGTGGGAGTGTGGGAAATTGGTAAGTATGGGAACACTCCCATAGTAATGAATTGAGCAGCAGGACACATGCTGGACCTGCCGCTTCATCAATAATAGAGAAGAGGATACTATTCTCATGATCGGTGGGGTCCTGTTCGCACTTATTGATGGAATGGAAAGTCGAACATTGATCCTGCCTCTCCATTTAATACTATGGGAGTGTTGGAAATTGGTTTGTATGGGAACACTCCCATAGCAATGAATTGAGCAGCAGGACACATACTCGACCTGCCGCTCCATCAGTAAGTGAGAACAGGATACTATTTACGTGATTGGTGGGGTCCAGATTCTCACTGATTCATGGAGTGGCAGGTCAAAAATGTATCCGGCCACTCAATTCAGTCCTATGGAATTTGGTAAAAATGCCAACACTCCCATAGTAATGAATTGAGCGGTAGGACACATGCTTGACCTGCCGCTTCTCCAATAATAGAGAAGAGGATTGTTGGGATCACATTCGCACTGATTGATGGAGCGCCGCTCAATTCAGTACTATGGGAGTGTTGGAAATTGCCACTTATGCCAACGTTCCCATAGACTCAAGCGGCAGGACACAAGCTCCACCTGCTGCTCCATCATTCAGTGAGAAGGGGATCCTGTTCTCATGATCGGTGGGGGTCCTGTTCTCACTAATTGAAGGAATGGAAAGTCAAACATTCATCCTGCCTCTCCATTTCATACTATGGGAGTGTTTGAAATTAGTAAGTATGGGAACACTCCCATAGTAATGACCTTGAGCAGCAGGACACATGCTCGACCTGCTGCTTCATCAGTAAGTGAGAGCAGGATACAATTCCCGTGATCGGTGGGGTCCAAATTCTCACTGATTCATGGAGTGGCAGGTCAAGCAGGTGTCCTACTGCTTGATTCACTACTATGGGAGTTTTGGAAACTGGTAAGTATGGCAACACTCCCACTATAATGAATTAAGCATAAGGACACGTGATCGGTGGGGTCACATTTTCACTGATTCATGTGAAGATTCATCCTGCCACTCCATTCAATACAATGGGATTGTTGGAAATTGACAACTATCAGACACAATCAGGGATCTAATCAGTTATCCCCACAATCGGACTGTTACTGGATCGGGGATAACAATGAAACCTGTTAAAACACCTTTAAGGCTTGTGGGAGATTTGGCCCAGTAGAGTCTGAGGTAGAGAGGGTTTTGTGATGCAGTTCAAGACAGTGACACCAAGGTACAGTCCAAAACAGGTCTCGTCTGTGTTTATTGCAGCAGCAAAATAAAACAGCCTTCACATTCAGGTGTCAAAACAAATAATATCCTACCCGTCTGGGCGCTAACTAAACAGAGATTCTCTAACTCACCACTAACACAAAAGACTATGCTGCTCCGGGCACAGGGGTCAGGGCTGTGTGCTCTCCAGCCTCCTTTCAGAGAGACAACGCTCTCAGCTCTGCTCAGCAGCTTTATGCAGACTGATTAGGCTGCTCCCATCACCTGTGTCCAAAGTGCTGGACCACACAACCTCAGCACTAAGGCCTTGCATAGTATGAAAACCTAGGGGAAACATACCGCCCATCCACAGTTAACCCCTTCAGTGTCTCACAGGCTATTAAACGCGAAAGCAACTACACAGTGTAGAACTGGGATGTTTTGGGCCTCCCAGTACCTGTAGCCCACCACTATACAGCTACATGCAGACATTACCCGACACCCATCTGCTAATTCCTGATACACGGCTGGGACAAATCTCTTCCATTATTAACTTGTGTCTTAGCCCGTTATGGTCCTGGGGGCCCAGTCACTAAGCTGCTGATGGACACTTTCCATGAACGTAGTCAGAAACTGTTCCTTCCACAAATAATTGTTTTGATTTGCTGATAAACTGAGAATGGAACAGGAAGCAGACAGCGCCATCCTCTGTGTAGTGGCTCAACCAAATCATTGCAGCTTATCTCTTATTTCCAAAAATTGGAGCTGCTCTGCAGTAACCTTGTCTGACCACTACAGATGGAATGGCGCTGTTTGCTTTCTATTCCACTGCTGAGAACAGTTGAGCTGGGGTAAGACAGGGGGGAGGGGGAGGCTGTGTGTCGAGTTCCCCCCAATCTGAAATTGATGATCTAGCCTTGCATAGGGATAAGTCTTCAATATTTTAAATCTGGAACACTCCTTTAATTCCCATGTCTAGGGCCGGCTTCCTTCATTATACTGCTCTCCTCCATTGACTAAAACTTTTAAAAATGAGAATATCACTCTTCTAGAGGTAAAGGTAATGGCAGATCTCTCACAGTTAATCTACACAGAATTATACGTTCGCTGGATGAAAACTACGTAGACTCGTAGAAGAAAATTGAAGGGCAGCTCCACATATACGGTAACACGTCGGAAGCATCGGTAAAGATTGTAATTAACTTTTTGATATTTTAAACCAAAAGCCCATTGTTTCCGATATACGTTCCCATTGTACATAATGTGATGGAAGGGATCCACTAATCTACTATAAGTATATACATTGTCCAGGATGTCCTTATCCCAAAATTCTAGTAGACCAAAATTAATGAAGACTTCAGACCAGTCCCAGCTTAGAGCAAAAATAAAATTCTGGATGCCAGTCCATTCTCTAAATTAATTCAGACCCCAGATCAAACGTCTTGGAGAATTCAACCAAACCCCAATTTTAACAGGTCCGCTCATCACTAATGATTACCTCTTCTAAGCAAAGGTGATACATATTGAAACCCTGGACTTCTCCTTTAAGAGTAACTCTGTATTAATATAGTATGGGGGTTATGGGAAAGCAACTACACAGTGTAGAACTGGGATGTTTTGGGCCTCCCAGTACCGGTAGCCCACCACTATACAGCGACATGCAGACATTACCCGACACCCATCTGCTAATTCCTGATACATGGCTAGGACAAATCTCTTCCATTATTAACTTGTGTCTTAGCCCGTTATGGTCCTGGGGGCCCAGTCACTAGGCTGCTGATGGACACTTTCCATGAACTTAGTCGGAAACTGTTCCCTCCACGAATAATTGTTATCATTTGCTGATAAACGGAGAATGCAACAGGAAACAGACAGCGCCATCCTCTGTGTAGTGGCTTAACCAAATCATTGCAGCTTAGCTCTTATTTCCTAAAATTGAAGCTGCTCTGCAGTAACCTTGTCCGACCACTACAGATGGAATGGTGCTGTTTGCTTTCTATTCCACTGCTGAGAACAGTTGAGCTGGGGGGACAGGGGTGAGGGGGAGGCTGTGTGTCAAGTTCCCCCCAATCTGACATTGATGATCTAGCCTTGCATAGGGATAAGTCTTCAATATTTTAAATCTGGAACACTCCTTTAATTCCCATGTCTAGGGCCGGCTTCCTTCCTTATACTGATCTACTCCATTGACTAAAACTTTTTAAAATGAGAATATCACTATGCTAGAGGTAAAGGTAATGGCAGATCTCTCATAGTTAATCTACACAGAATTATACGTTCGCTGGATGAAAACTACGTAGACTCGTGGAAGAAAATTGAAGGGCGGCTCCACATATACGCTAACACGTCGGAAGCATCGGTAAAGATTATAATTAACTTTTTGATATTTGAAGGTAACCAAAAGCCCATTGTTTCCGATATATACGTTCCCATTGTCCATAATGAGATGGAAGGGATCCACTAATCTACTGTAAGGATATACATTGTCCAGGATGTCCTTATCCCAAAATTCTAGTAGACCAAAAGTAATGAAGACTTCAGACCAGTCCCAGCTTAGAGCAAAAATAAAATTCCGGATGCCAGACCATTCCCTAAATTAATTGAGACCCCAGATCAAACCTTTTATTAATGCAGACCCCAAAACCATCCCCTTATGCGTTATTAATCATAAGCTGCACAAGATTCCTCAATTCATTAAGACCCCAACTCAATTCACACCCCAAACCAAACCATAAATTCAGACCCCAGACCATTCCCTAAATTAATTCAGACGCCAGATCAAACCTCTTATTAATGCAGACCCCAAAAGCTGCACTAATCTGCATAATCTACTAAACGGCATTAATCATAAGCTACACAAGATTCCTCAATTTATTAAGACCACAACTCAATTCACACCCCAAACCAAACCTTAAAATAAATTCAGACCCCAGACCGTAACCCTAAATTACAGTCACGCAGGTGCCAGAGCAAACACCCAAATTCATTTTAATCTTAAGCAAAACCCAGAATTCATTCAGAGCCCCATAGGAAACACTAACCCCACACCAATCCTTTAAATAACTAAAACCATAAACCTTAAACCTAAATTACTCAGATCCCATATCCAACATCTAATAAATCTGTCCACAGCAAAGAAGTCTAGATTGTAACTCATCCCCCTAAATTCAGATCCCAAGTGATTCTGATCCCAGACCAAACCCATAAAATTATGAAGGTCCCAAGACAATTCTTATTATTTTATACACAAAGACTAAACCAATTGATCTGCGAGCAGGTTTATGTCACTGTCAATCACGGCCGCCACTAGGAGGTTTTGGAGAATTCCCATAACCCCCATACTATATTAATACAGAGTTACTCTTAAAGGAAAAGTCCAGGGTTTCAATCTGTATCGCCTTTGCTTAGAAGAGGTAATCATTAGTGATGAGCGGACCTCTTAAAATTGGGGTTTGGTTGAATTCTCCTGACCTGAATTCTAAACAATTTGTTGAGCCTGGACCCAAACTCATATCAGTAACACCAGTGATTGGTGCTGGCAAATCACTGCAGCCGTGTGCACACCGGTACTGGCATGCCAAGAGCACTGCGCGTCACCATTTTGGGGAGGGTCGTCACTCTTGATACGCCCATGCTAGTGCCCAGGGCCGGCGCCAGCACTGGGTATACCTGGGGAAGTGCCAGGGCCCAGAGCTGCTGGGGGGGCCCACATAAGGCTGTACATAATGAATCCTTGGAGTGAGGGGGACTGTATCTTATGAATCCATAGGGGGCGAGGTGGCTTTATATAAAATAACCATGAGGGGCTGGTACGATCAAGTAGGGAATATTTTAGGGAACAGGAGACTGTTTTAGTTTTAATTTTTTATGCTGCCACGTGAATTCACTGTAAAGCGACCCACTGACCTCCCAGGAGCCCCTCACCCTCCTAGGAGCCCCTCATCTGGCTTACATGGCAAATTGGTGGGGCACCAGGTGTCGTTCTCCGACAATCTGATATTGATCAACTATCCCAAAGAGATCAATATTGAAATTCTATAATATCCCTTTAAAGAGGATTCTCACAAAACCCCCCAAAAAGTTATTCTGCATCCTCTGGATGGTGCACCTGACTCTGACAGACTCTAAGTACATGGTACACACACGACCGGCCTTGACAGGGATAGGCTACAATAGTGTCAGACGTGATTGTATTGCACTGGACAGATGCTGTTGGACCAGTGGAAATTGCCCCATGGATAATCATAACTTTATCTTCTATTCCTCTCCTAATACTTCCCCTTGAAAGGGAACCTGTCACCACATTTTTCACAAATACAACTAAATGTCAGCCTTCTTTTAGCTGCAAATTGTTTCCCTCACATCCCCATAAAATCAACATTGTTATTATACCTAGCATCAACCAGGGGGCATGTTCTAGCCCCTCCCATCCTCACTGTCTTCTACTCCTCCCCATGCCCCCTTCTTACCATTCAGCACTTCATGACATGTGACCATGGTGATGTCATCTAAGGTCCTTTACCCTCCAACATTTTCAAAATCTACCCTGATCACATGAAATCACAACCTCCATGGAATTCCTCTCCTCCTCATCCTCCATGGTAGGCTGCTGTGATTTCATGTGATCAGATATATACATGAGGTAGATTTTGCAGATGTTAGTGGGTAAAGGAACCTAGATTATATCACTCTGGTCACATGACATGAAGTGCTGAATGGTGAGAACAAGAGGCATGGGGAGGAGTAGAAGTGAGTGAGGATAAGAGGGGCCACTGGGCGGGACCAGGATACGCCAGCTCTGACTCGCTCTAGATCCGGCCAGGTAAGATAACAAAGTTGATTTTATGGGGATGTGAGGGAAACAATTTGCAGCTAAAAGAAGGGTGTCATTTAGTTAATAGGGCTCGATGGGAACCTATCACTAGCAGTATTTGGGGTGACAGACTCCCTACCACTATTAAGCCATTCACTAGACAAAACCAAAGACTTCAAAAATTTACCATGGTGGCCCAGGTTCATCACCCCAGAGATTGCAAAAATTTCTTCCAAACAAAGTTTCCCTCACCTTTAAATGTCTTGAAAAATAAAAATCCCCTGAAGGACGAGCCCTTCCCCATCCATCAGTATTCATTACCGGTCCTACCTCCGATATTCCAGAGATCAATAAACATCCCGAGACTCAAAGGCGGAATGAACCCGGCAATGAATGTGTCGGCTCTGTAAAGTTGTGTACAGAAGTGGCGGCGGGCGGTCGCTGAGGCGTGGGGGCGGGGGGGCGCCCGAAAATACAAATGAAGAAAACATTTTAATAAAGTTACAGAAGACGAGCGGCAGATGATTAAGACGGAAAAAATGGAAGTGAAATGTAAAACTGCGGGAGATAATGAAATTGTGCTGTAAATAGAAGCCTCCGATCAGATTCCCATTTGTTGTTGTATTGTTGCTTTTTTAGATATTTTGGGGAAATTTTTTTTAACTGGTGGTTAAAATACTTGCAGTTGGCAGTAACTTCCTAGTAGCTTGTGATAGACATAGGACATATAGCAATCCGTGCTACATACATATAAAATAAGTTGTAATGTAGTATAATCAACGAGGGTAAGGCCAGGGTCATACCTTGCACATTCGCTGAGCATGTACATGTACTGACAGGCAGCGGCATTGTTTTTATCAAGCAGCTTGGAAAGACTTCAAGAGGGCCCCTGCACATCTGCTTTATGCAGGGTCGGACTGGCTGCACTATGGCAGGGGCTTTTGTCCATACCCCTAGGAGCCCCCCGCCAGTGGCTGTAATAGAACTCAATGCAGCCAAAACCGGTCGCTCGAGTACTATGTCTACAGGCTGCAGATAGTGAGAGCGTTGTGGCCAGGAGGCATCATCATCATCCTTTACCGTCCGGTGGCACCAGCGGCCGAAGACCGGACGAAGCAGGAAGTGATTACATGATTTTTGTTTTTTTTGCTTTTGCAACAGGGAGAAGGGACCCAGTGGTGCTTATTTACTAAAGGTCGCGGATCGCACTTTCATCAGACTGTGTGCCGTTTTCAGGGATTACACGGCTTTCACAGGTATTTAGCAAGTGTCTGCACCGGGATTTTGGCACACGCGACCGATTTTTGGCACAGCTGCGCTGCTTCCATGAGACACAAATCGGGGGCCATCGGATGATCCAACTGATTCGGACTGAGTGCGGGATTAAACATTCAAATTGTGTCGGTAGACAATGCACTTACATGCACCGGGAAGAGAAGGAAGGGAACTCCGGAGGATGAGCGGGGAAAGCGAACAGTGCAGGATATCGGTGGTGCCGATCTTAGTGACTCCACGCACAGCACATTATCACGGGACAAGGCACTTACATTGCACCGAAGAGAAGGTGAAACCACGGAGACTGAGGGGGGGAGGCGACACATGCAGGATATCGGCTGTGCACGATTTGAGGGACTCACGACAGCGCATTATACAGGAAAATGCACTTAACATGCACCGGAAGACAGAACGGTGAACTCCAGGACTGAGCAGGAAGGAGGGAGCGCAACAGGGCCAGGATATCGGGCGCCACGATCTTAGTGACTCCCGCCACAGCGGCATTATACACGGACAATGCACTTACATGCACAGGAAGAAAGAAGGTGAAAATCCGGACCTGGAGAGCAAGGGGAAGCGTGACACATCAAGGATCATGGGTGCGGTCTTAGTGACACCCGCACCAGCACATTATACACGGACAATGCACTTACATGCACCAGGAAGAAGAAGGTGAACTCGGGGACTGAGGGGGAGGGAAGGACACATGCAAGATATCGGCGCACGATCTAGGACTCCCTGCACAGCGCATTATACACGGACAATGCACTTAAAGGAGGAAGAGAGAAGGTGAACTGCGGGAACCATGAGGGGCGGTGGGGGAAGCGAGCACATGCGATATTGGGACGCACGATCTTAGTGACTCCCCGCAAAGCACATTATACACGGACATGACTTACATGCACCAGGAAAGAAGAAGGTGAACTCCGGGGACCTGAGCGGGAGAGAGGAAGCGACACATGCAGGATACGGAGCCGTCTTAGTGAATCGCCAGCACAGTGCAGGGGGATCAGCAGACAATGCACTTTCTGGACCTATCCAGGCCGGGTGGGTAGTAAATGTGCCCTAATATGTGAGTTATTGGAAAGGAAAAGGGGATGGGCAGTGATATATTAATAGGGGGCCATTATACATTCATGGGGAGTCGGGCTATAATAATGGGGGCCAATTAGTAATATAGGGAGGGCAGTATACAAAAACATCATGGAGGGGCAGCTTAATATTATGAGGGGCCCAGTATATACAATTCATAGGGGGGCGGGTGAAGAGGAGTGGGCAGTGGCCAAGGTGGCATGTTCAGTAGCAGGGCCCGCAGCCATGGAAAATAAGGGGGGTCCATTATGTAAATTCATGAAGGGAGGCGCAGTAATAAAAATCTGGGGGGAGTGTAATATGAGGGGGGCCCATTAGTAATTTCATAAAGGACGGCAGCGTCAGTAATAAAAACTCATGGGAGGGCAGGCTACATAATAAATGAGAGGGCTTAGTATATACAATCATGGGGGCAGTGTAGTAATTGTGGGCCCGTATATACAATTTATGGGGGGAGGGTATATGGGTACCAGTATATTTACAATCTGGGGGGCCAGTGTATAGTTAATGTGGGGGCCCAGTAGTATATCAAATTCATGTAGGGGGCCAGTGTATAGATAATGAGTGGGACCACGTAAAAAATTCATTAAGGGGGGCAGTGCATATAATCATGAGGGGGGCGGGTACGTGTGTGTATAATCATTAGGTGTGGGGCTTTGGTTAACCATGTTCTTTGCTCATAGCCAAAACAGAACATGTGTTTATGTATTTAAAATTGGGGCGCCCAGTTTGCCTAAAACCATCCTGACTATAGGACGACTTAAGACTATAACAGCGCAGTTATGCCAACTGAGATGGTTTGGTTCATACGGGTTTAAGTTTAAGAGCTGTGAGCGACGAATGCTGAAGTGGTTTGGGGAGGAACCAATGGGCGTTATTTACTAAGGGGCCGTTCAGACGCATTTTCGTGGGTCCTCGACGATTTCGTTTTTGGCACGAATTGCCCGGGATTTGGCGCATGCGATCGGATTTTGCCGATCGGAGCGTTGCACGCGACAGAAATGGGGGGCGGGCCGTCGACGACAGATAGGACAACGCCACGGATGGATTTAAACATTTTTGTTGTCGCAAAGACGCATCCAAGCACCCAGGAAGAAGAAGGTGACCTCGGCGCAGAGAAGAGAAGCGACGATTGGACAATCGGGCGGCAAGAGCTTAGTGATCGCTCGGACCCGAATCTTGCGGACCAACGACGCGCGGGATCAAGACCGGCTGGGATGGGTAAGTAAATCTGCCCATGATGTTCGGCAATAGGATCAGGACTCTGGGTTCGGGTTCACTCGATCGCATTCAGGAGTTTCCAGACGGGGGGAAGACAAGAGACATCCCTTCTGATCTCCTTATGATGGACCTTTCCTTTCTCTTTCATAGAAAATGAATAAAACTCTTTAGATGCTGTGGTCATATTAAAACATGGCATCTGAAGGGTCCATGCTCAAGAGAGACTCCAATCACCAGCGTTAGGCCTTACTATGTAGGTGGTGGAGGGGCACCCAGGGTGGTTGTTTACAGAGAGGTAACACAAATCGACAACAACCCCCTCTGTCTACCGGAAGAGGCCATAAGCGATGGGCGGGAGGAGCAACTTTGAAAGTGGTTGAGAAAAATTTTATGACTTTTATAATTTATATGTAACTTTTCATTCATTTCTAATGTTTATTGTAGATGTTTGATTTTTTATAACTTTTTTTTTTTTTAATTTTAATAGTAAAACTCATGAGTGTCCCTAAATTTCGGAGATGACTAATACATGTTTAGGGGTTTGTTTTATGCTTAACGGGAGGAAAATATTTTTATGCAGTAAAACCTTAAATTGTCAAATGAGTTGATGTATTAAATATGAGTGCATGTTCCCGGCACAGCTGCCGCCTAATCTATATGGATTGTTCTCCCGTAATATGAAACACTGTTTTGTCACCTTTTTCAGCTTTTGTGGATTTTTTGGATCATGACTATTCACATCATGGAAACTGTCAACGTGCCTGACCTTTCCGATGAGGTAAAATGAAATTGTATGAGGTCACTCCAACCGCTGTCCAAGTGTGGAGGTCAACCGGTTCTACGGTATGAGGCATGGCTGGTGTAGAGGAATAGTAAGAGCGTTACACAACTCAAAGTCCTGTCCTACAGCCTGGCCCATTGTCCGCACATCATTAGGTCAGGACAGGTGATGGATAATCTCCAACAACCCTACCCCAACATTCTAGAACCACTATGGGGTAAGGAGGGAAAACGCTCCTGCGAAAGGGGGTTTCAAGTTTCTTTTTAAATTAAGGTTTTAATTCATAAACTAAAAATGGACTTAACGTAATATAAAATATTTATCGAAATGGGCAGCAAAAAGGAAGGTATTTGTGTTCTACTTCGGTCGGGTGGAGATGGGGGGGGCAGCGCTGTTCATCATCTCGATAGGAGTTGGCCACGGTCACGGTGTGGGCTTCACCAAACCGTACTCATACACAGGGCCACCATTAGTGTGACTATGTTGACGGGGCCCCAAGGAGGGTCCAAGTCACAGAAAGCCCTCCTCCCTTGGGCTGCAAACAGGAAGATATTTGTATCCTACTTCGGCCGGGTCGAGATGGGGGGGGGGGGCAGAGCTGTTCAACATCTCGATAGGAGTTGGCCAACCATGCACAACACGGATAGGACTAGGACCAACTCTATAATTTGCGGCGCGGCTGCTCATCCCGGTCACGGTGTGGGCTTTACCAAACCGTACTCATACACAGGGCCACCATTAGTGTGACTATGTTGAGGGGGCCCCAAGGAGGGCCCAAGTCTTAGGAAACCCTCCTCCCTTCTCAGGTGAGAGGGCCGGAATTATCATTCTGTGGGGAGTGGTGGGCGCCCACAAAATTTGCCAGTCATGGGCCCCAAACTTCCTAGTGGCGGCTCTGCCCATACATAATAGATACATAATGATCTAGCGGCAATTTGTGCTATTCATGGTCACCATACATAGTCGTGTGCATCTGGCCTATGGGTTACATGTTGGATCATTGAGGATTCTTCAGTCTTCCATCAATGAGTGCAATATCGTTTTAAAGAGATATTTTTGGGAATTCTTTCTTAGCGTAACCAGATCACATAACATATACTTTTAGCTGTAATCATAGCTGTAATCATATAGAAGAGCAATTATGTGTGTTCAGCCAATTTGGAGACATAAGCTTCCTTACGATATCATCAGTTTAGATTTTGCAGCAGGATGTGTGTGCTTTATGGCAACTGTTATCAATATCCACATTGTTTAACGGTCTGCAGGAAGTACAGCTCCTCCCCCAGAGTGGCATCAGTCTCCTCCGAGTGTCACCCTCTCATCTTATCTAGATACTTGGTACTACTTCTGAGCTGTCATTATATAATGAGATGATTCTACTCATTGGGGCAGATTTACTTACCCGGCCCATTCGCGATCCAGCGGCGCGTTCTCTGAACAGGATTCTGGTCCGGACGGGATTTATGAAGGTAGTTCCTCCGCCGTCCACCAGGTGGCGCTGCTGCGCTGAAAATCATCTGAACGCACCGGAATACACCGAGCTGGACCAGGTGAAGGTAAGCGCTTCCCAAGCGACACATTTTCGGTTTTTAAATGCGGCGTTTTTTCCGGAAACGTTGGGTTTTCGTTCGGCCACGCCCCCTGATTTCCGTCGCGTGCATGCCAGCGCAGATGCGCCACAATCCGATCGCGTGCGCCAAAATCCCGGGGCAATTCAGGTACAATCGGCGCAAATCGGAAAAATTCGTGTAACACGTCGGGAAAACACGAATCAGGCCCTTAGTAAATGACCCCCATTGTGGGGAATTTATTAACTCACTTGCATAAGAATTCTGGCAAATTTGTGCCCAAAAAAATTGTCAAAACACCTTGCAGCACATTTCTGAAGACTTGGAGACCTTTTTTTTGTCTATTGGCACTTTAACGACTTGACCTTTGGGAAATGGGTGTGGCCTCGAGGGAAAGGGGCATGGTCAACATAAAATAGTATGTGCACCAAAAATTCTGGGGCGCAGTTTAGACCAACTAAAACTAGGTCTAAAGTAGGAATCATAAAAAAACTAGTGTGGAGCTGCAAAAGACTAGTCATTTTCTAGCCAGAGATTGCCAAAACCTGAGACCCAGTGGGTGATTCAATATGGCTTCTACGGTGGAGAAACCTTATGAATCTCCCCACCGGTTTTGGAGTTTCTCCAATTGGCATGCTACTATGGGTGGGTGAAGACCACCCTGGGAGCGCGGTGGGCAGAGGGTGGGCCGGGGTGTGAACGCTCAGCCCTTCACATATACTATAGCCTCCACCTGAAGACCAGCAGAGACTACATCAAACTCCACCAGTTCTCATCTGGTCTAAAGATCGGAACCGGTGGAGTTTGTGCCCTTATACATTAAGAGTCCGGGGCCTCTTAGTGTATTCGGGTGTAGGACCAACGAAGGAAAGAGTTTTAACACCAGTCTCAATGAATCTCCCCCACATTGTTAAATTCCCCCCATTGTGTTCCAGTCTCCACAACAAACCTGAGCTGTAAGGAGGAGGGAGTGTCATCCTAGTGGCCAGTGTGAAAATCAATGCTGACAAGAAGGAGAAGGAGAATGATTTGTTTTATTTTTTATCTGTATGAAAGAAAATATGATAAATGCATAGTATATAAGAATGTAATTATATAGTGATGTAGGTGGGAGATGAAAGACGGGAGGGTTTAATGTAAAATTTGTCATTAGGACCCTCCTGGTTGACTGACTCTGGACTCCCATCTATATTTCCATTAATTTTCATTCAGGTGATAAATGACTCTAGAACAGGGTCTCTAACCCACTGAAAGTGATTGATGGGTATAATGCCAAGAAGTGCTGAGTCAATCTCTCTTGGTAGCTCAAGGGCTTAAAGGGGTTTTCCCATCTGGGCTTTCACATTTAAGTTAATTTATCTGCCATATGTATAGATTTCTTCGATTACATGTTATTAAAAAAAAAATCTACCTGTGTGAAGATAATTTCTCATAAATGTTGCCATGTTGTCCCTTAGAAACAAGATAGCTGTCCTTGGATACAACCACCTCTGCACCCTGGCAGTGGTGGAGGTTACGCAAGTGCTATTGAGATGCCGGACCACCTGGATTCAGAGATTTGGCTGTGGGGCATGCAGTAACTCCCGCCAATTTCATATGCAAAAAAGTATTTGTTTTTCGGTACCATCACTCCAGCAGCGGTGGTTGTATCCAAGGACAACAATCTCATTTCTAAAGGACAACATGGCTTCATTTTTAATAACATCTAACTGATGAAATGTTTATATAGATGAAGTAAATGAAATGTCAATGTCCAGAAGAGAATAACTCTACTGGCGGCCATAGAGCTGGGTGCTGGGCACATACCCTGGCCTGTATAATAACGTAGAAAGCAGCTCTGGCACTACCCGATCCCATAGACAGCCCTTCAGGAATCTCGCACAACAGGGACTGGATCACTCAACGATGAATGTGAAATAGTCCAATACTTAGTTTCTACTCTTTATGGAAGTCCTTAGGGGACCCCTACTACATCATTACTATTGGGGCTCCTTTGGAAGCATTTTGCCTATTTTGGATATTATAGGGATCACTATTGTAGATCAGGACATTCTGGATGCACATTAATACAACTAATGTTTACTATTGGAAGCACCATAGTAGAATTCTATTACTATTTTGGCACTATAGGGCAGTAATGTTACTATTGGGAACATTATAGGCGAGGACTAGTACTATTGGGGGACTATGAGCAGACTACCACTGGGAGCCCCCTGGTAGAAGACTATGACTATTGGTGGCACTATGATTAGATACAGTTACTTCCACATCCGCTGTGGAAAGGCCTGTCGTAGTTGTTGTTTGGGAGCACTGATGGACCCCGAACTGTAAAGTTTAAGTCCGTGCAGAACTTTGCAGGTTCGAGTTCCCAAACATGAACCCAGACTGCAACCGGGATCAATACAGAAAACCTGTGTGATGGGCTGCTAAACTTTTAATGAAGTTTGAAGGCTGAAATCCAGCACCAATCATGGGTGTTCAAGGAGATCCGGTGGTAGATCCAGTGGTTGGTGCATCTAATGAATGTATGGATAGCCCTTTTTAGGGCTAATCCCTCAGTCCCCACAATCTTTTAGAAAGTTTAATGGCCTTGATATGCAAATTTTCTAAAGAGGCTATCTTCAGCGCACAGCTCCTTGTAGCTGTCAGCGAAGCCGGAATTCTGCGCATACACAGGAGCTCTGGCTATGGAGCCAAGATTGAGCAGCCGCTGGCCTGTGTTCAGCTCTGGATACTCCATGCCCCAGTAGCCTCCTTGATTCTCCTACCAGATATCTTCAGCGTGCAGCTACAAGGAGCTGCGCGCACTAGTCCATGAAGCCGGAGTTCTGCGCATGCGCAGTAGCTCTGGCTTTGGAGCCGAAATCGCGCAGCCGTTGACCTGTGTTCAGCTCCGGCTACTCCACACCCCAGTAGCCTCTTTAGAAAGTTTGCATATCAAGGCCATTAAACTTTCTAAAAGATTGTGGTGACTAAAGGATTAGCCCTAAAAAGGGCTATCCATACATTCGTTAGATGCACCTACCACCGGATCTACCTTAATAGGTAGGTCCGTGGTGATAGGTTTCCTTTAACTTTGTTTTAAAAGTTTGGCTGAACTTGCCGAACCCGGACAGATTCACTCGTCCCAACTGTTGAGCACAGTTGTTGGGGGCATTTTAGCTGGCACAGTTACAGTATAATTAAGGTCACTGCAGTAGTAGCACCCTATGTGGGGTGCTAGAGTATATTAGGAGGTACTTGGTTACGTTTATAGTGAAAACATCTCAGTACATCCGCAGTACAGTGTTTGTAACATAGCAGACTGACACTGGTAGGGCCCTAGGAATCATGGCTGGAAGAAGTAGTCATGGTGTCCGGGCTGCCTGGAGAAGATGAGGACCTACTCTTAACTAAGGTCACTAGTCCAAACTGATGGATGCAGTCTAATCTAACTTTCCTCTTAGTTCTTCCAATGCAGGACTTTAGCTATAATTTATAGATATTTTATTTATAATTTATAGAGATTATTTATATCATTTAATTTTTTTAACTTAAGAGAACTTTCTCTGGGACGAGTTATTTTAACAGTGGGAGATACTCGATATGCAACAGTAAAAGAAGAAACTATTATCTGCAAAATCTAAGCAATGGATATTATAGTGGTAATGGGAAGGATAATCGTGCATTATACAGAGAATATGGTGATGTGCATGGATGTGATGCATAATACACGGAGAGAACAGTATATGAAATTGTAGACACTTATATCATGGAACATAGTGGTGGTAATTGTCTTCCCGCAGTTATGTGCGATTGTCCGCTGTGTCCTGTTGGGCCTGGATGGTAGAACCACTTGTAATGGTTCATGTCCCTAAAGTATGTACAAGACTACAACTCCCAGCATGCTTAGCATCACATGCTAGATATTAGTATTCTGATAGGTAAAGAATCAGAACTCTGTTATTGGGTTATCAGTGACATCAGTTTTGGATGTCTAGAAGGACCATGGCCAGAACTATAGCAGCAGGAGCTCCTATGGAGTCCAGACGTGGAGGACACCTCATCTTTATCTTTATATCATAACAGTTTCACCCTCTTCAGTCTTTGTCCGTGCAGTTGTCTGAAAACCCTTGTGTGTAGACGTAGCTGCAGGAGGAGGGAGGATGATAAAAGCCAAAGTAAGCGGAGAAGGAAGCATTTTCCTCTGATAAGATATATTACAGTTTCTTGGACTATGTAATGTTTGTCAAAAAGTTATTGACCATATAAAGGGGTTGGCCACTTTCCAATAAATCTTTTCCATTAGACATGTCTCTGCATGTATGTTTTTCAGCCTTTCCTTGTTCTGACCATGCTGTCCTCTGCATATATACACAGCATCCTCTCTCTCACTGCTCCAGCCTGTCCTCATGGTGTCTCCCACTGTGTCTCTCTTCTCACAGTCTATCTTCACTGACAGAGCCAGTAATATGTGAGGGGAAAGGTGTAGGATGAGTAATTTCCTGCTGCAGCTCCTCCTATTCATCAGAGCTCAGGCATATAAACAAAGAATCACAGAGAGTCTGCTCACAGCACAAAAGTAACTAGCAGGAGAGATAAGTCACTTTATGAATATTCAGTGATGATTATTAAGGCAGAAAAAGGCACATGGGCAACTTATGTAAAAGAGTGGCCAACACCTATTATGTAGTCGGACGCCACATATGGATTACACACACTCCATTTTTGGAGTGTTATCTGCCCCTTTGGAGGAGTGGGAGCTGACTTTAAGTGACATTGACTCTGTATTCATTTGAGGGGATAGAAAATGTGTGAGAACTCCAGAAGGGGCAGAACATTTCATTGAGCTCCGAAGATTTGTCCGATTTTATTTTTTCGGAATCCATGGTTACCTCCCTATGTTTGCGAACCTCGTTGACATCTGCCATCTGATCACAAATGATGATACATCTTGCATATAATCAGTTTAGGGATGATTTTTACATGCTCATGCTCTGGTCTCCCCACTATTTTTATTATAAGAACAAGACCATGGGAGAATTCCTGGACTCAGCGGAGTGTCCAAAGGGGCCCCCAGGGCAACACTAATTATAACAACAGAAAGGTAAAATATGGGAGGATAAGGGGGTACTAGAGTAGTGGTGGGAAGGATAAGGCGGGAGGGTAGACAAAGGAGTGGGGACGTCCAGGTTGGGGGGAGGAAGAACAGCCAGAAGGGTCTGGAGAAGAACCCTCTCCAGGATGTCAAATGGATTGCCTGTACTCAGCAGATGGTTGGAATAGGATCCACGGCTGCCACGTTTTGTAGAACTTGGCTTATGTGCCATGCAAAGAGGAAGTAAGGTCTTCCATGTGCATGATGTCGTTTACTTTGTTGATCCACATAGCTATTGTTGGAGGGGTGATCTGTTTCCAAAGTATTGGAATGCAGGATTGGGCCGCTATTACGAAACGCAGTAGAGATCATTTGTACGTCTGCGTTGGAGGATTAGGAGAAGATCCAGTCTCGCAGAATCTCCACAGATTAAAGGGAACCTGTCACCAGGAGACCCATTTTTAGCACTCCCTTAGTCCCCACAGAGCATAGTACATACGCTGCCAAAGTGTTTTTGTATAAAAAATTGGTTTTACAGAAAAAAAGATATGTTATATTGTACCTTTCATTAGCATCTGCTGTGTGACTAGGCAGTTGCCAAAAGGGAGGGGCTGGAAAGGAGCAGTTCCCCCCCACCCCCCACCCTTGGGGAACAGCTACTCCATGTGACCTTTTCAAATATATGAAAACACCCATCACTGGGCTTAGCGACGCCCCCTGCTCCTCTACAGCCAATCCCGAGTGTGGGGAGTTATTCATATATTTGAAAAGGTCACATGTTTCCCAAGGGTGGGGGGGAACTGCTCCTTTCCAGACCCTCCCATTTGGCAACTGCCTAGTCACACAGCACATGCTAATGAAAGGTACAATATAACATATCTTTTTTTCTGTAAAACCAATTTTTTATACAAAAACACTTTGGCAGTGTATGTACTATGCTCTGTGGGGACTGGGGGAGTGCTAAAAATGGGTCTCCTGGTGACAGGTTCCCTTTAAGGAGAATAGTTCTGCAAAAAAGGGGCAAGAACCCGGCATGACCAAAACATATGAAAGAAGGATTCTTCCTGCTCTCCGCATCTCCAACACGTAAGGGGTACCAGCGGGAAGATGGTGTGTAACTGGTATCTTGGGCTTACCGAGGTTCTGTGACATCGTTCGAACATGCGTGATTCTGGCAGGTTCAGCCCAAACAAATTTATGCTGGATGGCGTTCAGGGAGCGGAAATACGCTTTTGGTATTTGGTAATTGCTCTTCTCATGCAGTTACCTAGTATCTGTAGTATCTGTGGTTCTACAGCAAATATGTAACTCCCAGGATTCCCTGATAGATGTCTTAATATCTCCTGATTCTTAAAATACTCCTTAGGGACAATATAAGGAACAGTAGCAATAATAACGAGTCCTAGTTACTATGTTATTAGTAGATTCAGACAGATAACTATGGGATTTCGGATGTTCTCCCGACTCTGTGGAGCGGAGATTACTGTCCCGGGAACATCATCATCTACAATACAAAAGATGAAGGACACGGAAGGAAGAAATTGAGACTTTTGTCTTATTCGCGTCTAGAGTCTCCACTTGTTTTGTTCGTGGATCTGCAAAAGAGGAGAGTTGGGCGCTGGAGAAGATTAGTTCATCTAAATGTTAACAGAATATAATTCCCCAGGGAACTATAGTTTTGCCTTTCAGGAATCGAGCCGCTTCATCTCGGGACCCGACGCTTCGTGCTTAAAGGAAACGTACCATTTGATTTGATGCATTATGAAGCAAACATACCCTGAGACTGCTGTAACTACACTGATGCAGGATCATATCTTGGTTAATCCCTGAGTTGAGTGGTTTTGCAGAAAAAACTGTTATACCATTCAGGACCTTGGGAAAGCTGGGTTAGGCTGGCTGACATTACACATGGGAGCTTTTCATTAGACATGGAGCTTAGTAAAGACATGACTAATCAACCTGAGCTGGATCACTCATACACAGCAGCTGGGGGATGGTGCAGCAATTGATTATTCTGCCTTCAGGGATTACAACCCAGGGATTACATCATCCTCTCCTGCAGAGAATAACTCACGAGCCAGGAGAAGCACTGAGGCAGCGACAGAGCTTCATTATCATATTGTTATATCAGTTTTATTAGCATAACCAGTCTCAGGGTATGTTTGCTTCATAATGCATCAAATCAAATGATAGGTTCCCTTTAACACAATGTTGGCCAGAGAAAAAACACACAAATCTCTGAATTTTTTACATAAATTTTTCTGATTATGTCTATTGGACCAGACAGTGACGTTCCAGGATTCAAAGGGGACGTCTAACCACCTCCAATAAATTACTACTTCCATTATAAATTATTAGTTAATCAATAATTAGTATTAGTATTAACTAGAAGCTAGTATTAATAGGTGACATTCAGCTGATTTCGGAACTTGGAATTTTTTCTCTAGTCCGCACCGTTCCTGAGCAATCAGTGCCATAAATGTTGGCACCCAATATGTTAATTTAGCTCCCTACTGTCAGCAGGGTAGTCCTGATATTTCAGAAACACCCACTTGACATTAGAGAACCTAATAGGCATGTTGGGTGCTCAAACTATGGTGTGATGGGGGCTAGAAAAAAATTCCACCTTTTCTGGAATCAGTGGAGCAACAACAACTAATGGAAGCAGAAAGTTGTAATTCATGGAGGTGGTGATTCTCAGTGGTGGGCAGTGCTGGACTGGGGTTCTTTGGACCCACAAGATAAAATTATCCTAGAGGCCCACCATCCATCAAACTCAAGGAAATAGACCCTAACAACCTCCAAATTGAGTTTTCTACTCCTGTAACTCTGGGGTCCAGTATTGGGTTAGAGTTTGGGCCCACTATAGGACCCTATGGCCTGACACTGGTGTTGAGCAAAACCAAATAACCTGAGTTAACTGGGCAAAACAGACATCTTGACATGTGCTACTCATGCTAGACCCACATGTGATTGGAAGGCGGTTATATGGCAGTGATATACTAACCGTACAGCAGGACCATCACAATTTATATGTAAATGAGTATTCCGGAACCCCATGGGAGTGGCCAGGAAATTGTATCATTTAAAATGACAAGCTCCGCCCACTAAATATTGCTCTCCATTGGTGATTCAATGGAATGAACCACTTCATAAGTCACTAGTTTTGGGTAAGTTATGCTTCGAAGGAAGAAAAGATCCCCCCAAAATAAATTGAGGCACATTTACTTACCCGGTCGAGTCGCGAACCAGCGGCGCGTTCTCCGCCGCTGATTCGGGTTCTGCCGGGATTCACTAAGGTCATGCGTCTGATGTCCACTAGGTGTCTGCCGGAATTCATCTCCTCCGTCTCGGTGTATGTGCTATTGGTTTTTTGGTATGTGCTATTGGTTTTGCCATGGTTTTTGCTATTTTAAAATCCGCATCTTTTCCGAATCCGTCGTGTTTTCCGACGGCCACGCTCCCCGATTTCTGTTGCGTGAAAGCCGGCGCTGATGCACCACAATCCGATCACGTGCACTAAAATCCCGGGGAAATTTGGCGCAAATCGGAAAAATTTGGGAAACCCGGCGGAAAAACGTGATTCGGACCCTTAGTTAAATGTGCCCCATTATCTTTATTTTAACATTTGGTCCTGACAATTTCTGTGTGTTACACCAGATTTTCATTTTGTGATAGAATTAAAGCACATCTACCACCAGGATGAAGGACTGTATGCAAATGAGTCTGAGGGGCTCCAGCCTCCATTAACACCTATGGAGCCTGGTGCTCCTCAGGCTCATTTGCATACAGTCCTTCATCCTGGTGGTAGATGCCCTTTAAGTGACTTTTATAGAATGGCACATGGCACCACATCTCCTATCTGTTCATCTTAGTTGGGGGCCCAAAGTGTGTGCACATTATCCACTGGTGATGTTTTAACTCTTGATGAAGTTTTGGAAACTTAATGGAAGTCAGTTTGGGGCAACAAAACCACCAACAAAACCACCAGCTGGGGTTTAGGTTCCCAAAACTACCTTAGGTAATAGTGTGCTCACAGGGATCGAAAACTGGGAGTAGCACACTGCCAGATGGAGAAGGGAGGGGGAGTGAGCTCTCCTCTTCACCCCTCCCCTCTCCATTGAAAGACGAGACGGCCACACTACAAATATAGGACAGGAGGTGACGATGTTGCTTTGGACCCACAGTGCATGCGCATGAAATGTAGTGAAGCTGAGGTAAGTACTTCTCACTTCATTGCACATGCACCCAATGTTCTGCGCATGCGCAGTGAAGCACCAAGTACTGTCACTATACAAAATGCGCATGTGCTGGTAAACCAAAGTAGAGTCAAGCCACCGGACCGTCACCTTTCACCTCTGGTAATTGCTGCCTACAGACAGGTTCCCTCCAATCCCGGGTATTTTCCTTTAAATGACTACAGAGTCAGACTACACATTGGTTTCCTTTGTAGTCTGTAACTATGGTGATAAATAGTTCCACACCGGTGCTGTATACACAAAACGGTAGCATTTCACAAATGACAGACAAGTGACTTTCATGTGTTCAGACTTGTCTTCATGGTGAGGGATAAAGTGTAGTGTGTAGTCTATAGCATGGATGATGGGGGTGGTGGTTCCATAGCACTGACCTCATTAACCCCTCGTGCTACATCTGGAGCTGTCATCTGATGTTGATGGGCTGAGCGCATAAGGGTTAAGAGAAAACATCATCTTTATATCACAAGAGGCCGGAGTCTTAATAGGAATCAATTCATCTATTCTTCATATAATATTCCATAAAGATGAGACTAATATCTCAGTGAATAAGAGATGACACCGGAGTCCCGGGGAGCCCATTACATTACACATCTACTCCGCGGGAAATGTCTTATGGATTAACATTCGTTATAAAACAGCTCGGAGATAAGGCGCATCTATTATTAAGCAAGCGGAAGACGTCAGCCTAAGCCTTCTGCTGGTTTCTGGGTTGGATGGTGAGGAGGCACCGAAGACCCCAATGACCATTATTGGGCTTCTGCTGGTGGGTTCTGTGGATGACTTCTGGCTCTTTGACAATATCATATATAAAGAAAATAGAACGATCAGGCATATTGGATTTCATCATGGGCTATCCTTGGCGAAAGATAAGCCATCACTAAAAATTTGAGAATCAGCTTATTCATTCCTATCTATTGAGACCATACAAGGTTAGGTAGGGAATTTATTGCATCAACTCTTGACCTCTCGCTCAAGAGGACCTCAAATTGACATTCTAGTGCTGTAGGGAAACTGACCTCTTCCTCTCCCATTGATTTAAATAGGATGTGTAATACTTCATCCATCCTGTGGGAGTGCTGTAGGGAAACTGACCTCTCCCCACCAATTGATTGGCAAATAGATGTGTAATACTCATCTATCCTGTGGAGTGCTGTAGGGAAAACTGACCTCTCCCTCTCCAATTGATGTAAATAGGATGTGTAATACTTCATCTATCCTGTGGGAGTGCTGTAGGGAAAACTGACCTCTCCCTCTCCAATTGATGTAAATAGGATGTGTAATACTGCATCTATCCTCTGGGAGTGCTGTAGGGAAAACTGAACTCTCTCTCTCCTGCCATTGATTTAATAGGATGTTGTACATAACTTCATCTATCCTGCGGAGATGCTGTAGGGAACCTGAACACTTACTACTTTTGATATTGAAGAAAGATGACAACACCCAGCAGGAAGAGTCTTTTTTTAAGGGGTCCTTCTAAAAAAACAGGGATTGCTCAAAATAAGAAACCCTTTAAAACGAGTCCTTTGGACATTTTTGAGAAACACCAATCTCGGAGACATCAGAGCCGCTAATAGAGATGAGCCATGAACGGAGAAGGGTAGAAGGAATTTTTGTAGATTTGTGGAAAACATACAAAATTCCTCCAAATTCGGCTGTCAGTAGAAAACCTCTGTCCGAGATTTGTGTGTCTCTTGGATCTTGATTCCAGAATGTTTTCCACATGAGACGCCGTGTGTGCTAAAAGGAAGCACATGACAACTACTGTACATACCATTCCCTCAGCCAGTGTCCACATATTGCATAAAATTAACCGAAATAAACAAGAGGAGTTTAGAAAGGCAGTGAGTGGAGAGCGCCCCCTAGTGCCCAATCTCTCCATGACCTTGTATTTTGTTAATATCTCTGCTGCCTTTGTAGACCTTGGCATATGGTGGGTAATGAGCCGTGGATGCCCTCTCCGACCTCCGCTGGTTGTGTGATATCACATCATTCATTCAGTCCCAGGGCGGAGAACCTGATGTATGGAGTCTGGACCTGGAGTCATAAATTCTGGATCTGGAGTCAGTCATGCAGTCTGGACTTGGAGTCAGTGATGGAGTCTGGACCTGGAGTCAGTTGTGGAGTCCGGAACCTGGTCAGGTGATGGAGTCTGGACCTCGATTCAGTGATGGAGTCTGGACCTGGAGTCAGTGATGAGTCGTGGACCTCGAGTCAGTGATGGAGTCTGGACCAGGAGTCAGTAATGGAGTCTGGACCTGGAGTCATGGATGGAGTCCTGGACCTGGAGTCAGTGATGGAAGTCTGGACCTCGATTCAGTGAGGAGTCTGGACCAGAGTCTATGGAGTCTGGACTGAGTCATGGAGGAGTCTGGACCAGGAGTCAGTGTGGAGTCTGGACCAGGAGTCAGTGATGGAGTCTGGACTTGGAGTCAGTGATGGAGTCCTGGACCAGAGTCAGTGATGCAGTCTGGACATGGAGTCAGTGATGGAGTCCGGACTGGAGTCTAGTGATGGAGTCGGACCTGGAGTCAGTGAAATGGAGTCGTGACCTGGAGTCATGGATGATTCCTCGGATCAGTGATGGGAGTCTGGCATGATGAGTCGACCTGAGTCAGTGATGGAGTCTGGACTCGTTCAGTGATGGAGTCTGGACCAGGAGTCAGATGTGGAGTCCGGACCTGGAGTCCATGGAGTGGAGGCATGGCTCCTGGAGTCAGTGATGGAGTCTGGACCTCGAGTCGTGATGGAGTCTGGCCAGGATCAGATTGATGCTGGACCAGGGAGTCAGTGATGGAGTCCTGGAACCATGAGTCGTGATGGAGTCTGGACTTGGGAGCGTGAGGAGTCTGTACCAGAGTCAGTGATGCAGTCTGGACATGGAAGTCAGTGAATGGAGTCCGGACCTGGAGTCAGTGATGGAGTCCGCGAGAACGGACATGGAGTCCAGTGATGGAGTCTGGACCTGGAGTCATGTGATGAGTCCGGACCGGATTCAGATGGACTGATCTGGACCTCGATCATATGGATCGGATGGTCTGATGAGTCTGACCATCGAGTCAGTGATGGAGTCTGACCAGGAGTCTGATGGAGTCTGTGATATGGAGTCTGGACCTGGAGTCAGTGATGGGTCTGGACCTCGATCATTGGGAGTCCTGACCAGAGTCAGTGATGGAGTCTGGACCAGAGTCAGTGATGGAGTCTGACCAGGATCGTGATGGAGTCCTGGACTTGGAGTCAGTGATGAGTCTGGACCGGATCTGGATGCAGTCTGGAATGGAGTCAGTGATGGAGTCGGACCTGATTCAGGATGTAGTCCGGACCTGAGTCAGTGATGGAGTCCTGGACTGGAGTCAGTGATGGAGTCTGGACTTGGAGTCAGTGATGGAGTCTGTGACCTGGAGTTCAGTGATGGAGTCCGGACCTGGAGTCATGTATGGAGTTCCGGACCTGGAGTCAGTGATGGAGTCCGGACCTGGAGTCAGTGATGGAGTCCCGACCTGGAGTCATGGATGGAGTCTGGACCTGGAGTCAGTGATTGGACGTCCTGGACCTCGAGTCCGTTTTTGATGGAGTCTGGACCAGGAGTCAGTGATGGATCGGGACGGAGTCAGTGAGGAGTCTGGACCAGGTCAGTTTGATGGAGTCTGGACCTTTGAGTCAGTGATGGAGTCGGACACGAGTCGTGATGGCAGTCTGGACTGGAGTCCTGGAGGGAGTCCGCCTGGAGCAGTGATGGAGTCCGGTACCTGGAGTCCAGTTGATGGGTCTGGACCTGGCCAATGGATGAGTCTGGACCTGGAGTCAGTGATGGAGTCTGGCACCCTGATCAGTGATGGAGCTGGACCTGAGTCAGTGATGGAGTCTTGGACCCCTCGAGTCAGTGATGGAGTCTGGACCAGGGAGTCAGTGAGGGAGTCCGGACCTGGAGTCATGATGGAGTCTGGACCTGGAGTCGTGTGGAGTCTGGACCCGAGTCAGTGATGGAGTCCTGGACCAGGGGAATTCAGTGATGAGTCTGGACCAGGAGTCGTGATGAGTACCTGGACCACGATCATGATGGAGTCTGACTTGGAAGTCAGTGATTGAGTCTGGACTCGGATCATGCAGTCGCATGGAGTGATGGAGTCCGGACCTGGAGTCAGTGATGGAGCCCCGACCTGGAGTCAGTGATGGAGTCCTGGACCTGGAGTCAGATGGAGTCTGGACTTGGATTCAGAGTTAGTGGAGTCTGGGAACTGGAGTCAGTGATGGAGTCCGACCTGGAGTCAGTGATGGAGTCCGGACCTGGAGTCAGTGAGGAGTCCGGACGCTGGAGTCAGTGATGGAGTCTGGATGTCTGATGGAGTCACGGAGATGTGAGTCCGGACCTGGAGTCAGTGATGAGTCTGGACCGGAGTCTGATGGAGTCCGGACCTGGATCAGTGTATGGAGTCTTACCTGGATTCATGGATGATCGGACCTGGGTCCAGGAGGAGTCTGGACTGAGTCATGTGGAGTCCTGCTCAGGATCAGTGATGGATTTCTGGATCGGAGTCAGTGATGCGTCCGGACTTGGAGTCAATGATGGAGTCCGGGCCTGGATCCAGTGATGGAGTCTGGACCTGAGGTCGTGATGGAGTCCGGACCTGGAGTCAGTGATGAGAGTCTGGACCTGGAGTCATGATGGAGTCCGGACCTGGCGTCAGTGTGAGTCTGGACCTGGAGTCGTGATGGGAGTCATGGACCCTCTGAGTCAGTGATGGAGTCTGGACCTAGGAAGTCAGTGATGGAGTTCCGGACCTGGAGTCAGTGATGGAGTCTGACCTGATTCAGTGATGAGTCTGTACCAGGAGTCAGTGATGGAGTCCTGGACCTGGATCCAGTGATGGATGTCTGGACTTGAGTCAGTGATGGAGTCTGGACCAGGAGTCAGTGATGGAGTCTGAGGACCGTGGAGTCAGTAAGTATGGAGTCTCTGGACTTGAGTCGTGACCTGGAGTCTGAGTGAGTCGGTGAGCAGTCTGGACATGGAGTCATGCTGGATCGGACCTGGATCTGAAGACTCGGAGAGTCAGTGATGGAGGTCGGACTTGGAGTCATGATGGAGTCCTGGACCTGGATCATGCTGGATTCGACTGGAGTCATGATGGATGTCTGGACCTGGAGTCATGATGGAGTCGTGACCTGGATCAATGATGGGAGTCTGGACAGGAGTCAGTGATGACGCCGGACCTGGAGTCATGATGAGTCCTGGACTTGGAGTCAGTGATGGGATCTGGAACTTTGAGTCAGTGCTGGAGTCGGAGACCTGGAGTCAGTGATGGACTCTGGGACCTGGAAGGTCATTGATGAGTCTGGATCTGGAGTCGTGATGGAGTCTGGACCTGGAGTCAGTGATGGAGTCCGGACCTGGAGTCAGTATGGAGTCGGACCTGGTCATGATGGAGTTCTGGACTCTGGAATTCCTTGATGGAGTCCTGGACCTGGAGTCCATGATGGAGTCTGACCGGAAGTCAGTGATGGATCCGGACCGTGGAGTCCCGTGATTGAGTCTGGACCTGGATATCAGGATGGAGTCTGGCCTGGGTCATGATGGAGTCTGACCTGGAGTCAGTGATGGATGTCTGGAGCGGCTGGTCAGTGTATGATATCTGGACCTGTGAGTCAGTGATGGAGTCTGGACTGGAGTCATGATGGATCCGGACCTGGAGTCCATTGATGGACCTGGACCTGAGTCAGTGATGGAGTCTGCGGAACGCTGGAGTCAGTGATCGGATGGATCTGGACCTGCGTCTGGATGGATGTCCCTGGACCTGGTGACGTCAGTGATGGAGTCTGACCTGGAGTCAGTGATGGAGTCTGGACCTGAGTCAGTGCTGGAGTCTGGACCAGGAGTCAGTGATGGAGTCTGACGCCATGGAGTCAGTGATAGGGAGTCTGGACCGGAGTCAGTTAGGAGTCTGGACTAGTAGTCAGTGATTGTTCCGGACCTGGAGTCATGTGATGGAGTCTGGACTTGAGTATGATGGAGTCTGGACCGGAGTCATGATGGATTCTGGACTCTGGAGTCAGTGATGGAGTCTAAAGGATCGTGATGAGTCTGGACAGTGAGTCAGTGATGGAGTCCGACCTGGAGTCAGTGATGGAGTCTGGACCTGGAGTCAGATTTGGAGTCTGGACTTGGATTCAGTGATGAGTCTGCTGGTCAGTTGATGGAGTCCGGACCTGAGTCAGTGATGGAGTCTGATCCTGGAGTCAGTGATGGATCTGGACGGAGTCAGTGAGATGTCTGGACTGGGTCGTGATGGATCCTGGACTGAGTCATGTGGAGTCTGGACTTGGATGTCAGTGATGGAGTCTTGACCCTGGAGTCAGTGATGAGATCTGCTGTGAATACCTGGAGTCAGTGTTAGTGGAGTCTGTACATGGAGTCCGTGATGGAGTCTGGACTTGGAGTCAGTGCATGGAGGTCTGGACCTGAGTCATGATGGAGTCTGGACCTGAGTCATGATGGAGTCTGGACTCTGAGTCAGTGATGGAGTCTGGACCTTGGGTCACTGATGAGTCGGCCTGGAGTCAGTGAATGGAGTCCGGACCTGGAGTCAGTGATGGAGTCTGGACTGTGGATGGCAGTGATGAGTCTGGACCTGGTATGTCATGGACTGGAGTCCGTACCTGGAGTCAGTGATGGAGTCTGGACTGAGTGCAGTGATGGAGTCTGGACTACTGGAGTCAGTGATGGAGTCCCTTGACCTGGAGTTCAGTGATCTGGAGTCTGGACCATGGAGTCAGTGTGGAGTCTGAGTCTGGGAGTCATGATGGAGATCTGGCCTGAGTCAGTGATGGAGTCCCGTGGACCTGGAGTCAGTGATGGAATCCTGGACCTGGATCATTGATGAGTCTGGGACCTGAGTCCAGTGATGGATCTGGACCTGGAGTAGTGATGGAGTCTGGACCTGGAGGTCCATTGTTGGAGTCCTGACTGGATTCAGTGTGATCTGACCTGGAGTCATGATGGTTCTGGACCGTGGAGTCAGTGAGGAGTCTGGGCCTGAGTAGTGATGGAGCGGACATGAGCAGTGATCGGAAGTCCTCGGACCTGGACCTGGAGTCAGTGATGGAGTCTGGACCTGGAGTTAGTCCTTCTGTTCTGCTACAATGCTTCTTTCTCCAATTATCAGGCTGTTTTCCTCCTTTTTCACTCTGAAATTTCTGCTTAATCCACCTTGGTCTGTCATCACATGACCAGGGATATAACCAGCCGTGCGCCTGTGTGACATCACTTGATCTAGAAAACTGTGAAGAATTGATACAGAAAGTATACTGGAAATTGTATAACTTTTCATTACACAAACAATATCAATTATTTGTGGAAAGTGGAAAAGCCCTTTAAGCACCACACAGTCCATATTGAAGGGAACCTGTCAGCAGGTCTGACCTTGCATTACTATAGCCGGAGAGGTTTGTAATCATATCTTTGTGTATGTTGTAAGTTGCTGCAGGCCTGGGAAATATGCGTTTATATTCCAGGATTGCAGCTCTACTTTACAGTCCATCATAGTTCTTTAAAATAATATTGCACTATGGACATCTATGGACAATGAAAAGCGGCTACCTTCCACGTCACAACTTTCATTGACTCCCACTCTTAGAAAATGAGATCAAAGAGAGTCCAAACCCAAGAAATGCAAAAACGGAAGATTTTAAACAGAAACCACTATCCCCTCCCAAAAACACACAAGCAAAATATTTGTGTGGAATGACAGTCTGTGTCCAGTAGAGGGCAGTATATCACCCCTGAGGTTTTCACTGTCCCTGATTGAAAGGGGAATGGTCAAAATGATAACCTGTCGTTATCACATCTGACGTGGAGAGGACAACCATGCCAAACTGTGCCAACACGAGCCACACTGATTGTAAGTCACAATGTGCCGAGGGATGAGATGCCGCCGGTATGGGATATACAGCAAAAAGATACATTGATGCATCGGATTTACTCCCTTATGCGTGTCCTGAATTTTCTTAGGTGCCTTTGGGGAGTAAGAGATTATCCCTTTAAGTGCCCACAAAACACAGTATGGAGCCCCCTTTGTCTCCTGGGCTCTGTTGTGACTGCGCCTGCTGCAGAGGTTTTCTAGGCTCAAAACTTGCAAATTTGATTTCAAGCACCACGTCCTCCCTTGACTTGGTCACACCCCCCAATTGTCCTTAGTTATACTTTAGTTATTACTTAGTCCGTAGAGGGGGGCGGGGTTTAGGAAAAATCGGATAGTTGGGTTCCATTCACATTGTAAATTTAGGATAAATCCTAGACGAGACCATTGAGTTGTGACTCCGGCCAATGCCAACGTGCTCCATCATCAGGAGGACCTCCACCACTGCTCTGGGTCTGATGCTAAGGTCCATAAGGTTCCTACTCAGATGTTTCCACATCTACCTGTCTACCACCCAAACTCCACCAGCCCGGACCAATCACCCAGAACATAAAATCTGACTATAGATTAGGCAGGAGGGGTCAGACATCCCTGGTGCCCCCCGAACTTCTCTAGTTTCCTCCACCTCAAAGTTTGGTCTTACTTAAAATTGCTTCTGACTTCTGTAGGGAAACCTCCTGTAGTCACAGACACGCCCCCTCCATTGTCCCAGTTTAGGTTGGTAAAAGTAGGCGTGTCTATGACTTACAACTTTCTGAAGAAGTCAATGACTAATTTAGGGAAGGTGAAGAAAGTCAAAGAGGTCTCCAGACCAGACCAGAGGGCACCAGGGGTGTTAGATGTTCTGTGAAATCTCACCTGTTTACCTATAAAAAAAAAATCTCCTCCAAAGTCATATGCAAATGAGCTGAGAAGAGTCATATTTTGCCTGAGATGAGTCAAGTTTAGAGGCTACAGTTGGAGGGTCACTTCAGACGCCCCCTATCTTTGGTTCCTTATGGTATCCATATTAACCCCTTAAAGACCAAGCCATTTCCGTTTCCATTTTTCACTCCACGTCTTCAAAAATCCATAACTTTTTAATTTTTCCGTTTACAAAATGATGTCAGGGGTTGTTTTCTGTGTAACAAATTGTACTTCCTAGTGACAGCATTCCATAACCCATGACGCTTACTGGGAAGCTGGAAAAAAATTCCAAATGCGATGAAATTGGGGGGAAAAAAACACATTTGCGCCATTTTCTTGTGGACACAGTTTTTACGGCTTTTATGGGCGCTCAAAATTACACCTTGCGTCGGTACGATCATGGAGATACCAAAGTTGTAAAGGTTTTATTATGTTTTAATAGATTTTAAAAAATAAAAACCTTTTGTACAAAAATTTTTTTTCATTGTGGCCTATTCTGACGCCAATAACTTTTTCATACTCTGACATATGGACCTTTATAAGATGACATTTTTTGCGGGCCGTGATGACGTTTACATTGCTACTACTTTGGGGACTAGACGACTTTTTGATCACTTTTTATAAAATTTTTATGTGTTGCAAGATGGCAAAAAATTGGCGTTTCAGACATTTGGGCGCTATTTTCCGTTACGGGGTTCACCGCCGTTAATAACCGTTTTTATGTTCTTCTATCGGGACAGAAATGTTTACGATTTTTATTGTTTATTTATTTTTAGATCAGTTCTACAGAAAGGGGGGGGATTTGAAATTTTTTAAATAGTTTTTTTTAACTTTTGAAACTTTTTTTTTTACTACTTTTAAGACCCCCCCAAGTGTATTTTAACTCTTGGGTTAATTTGTCATTCCAACAAAAAAAAAAAACCTGGAAGGAATGAGCGAGGACGCAACGTGTCGTGTCCCGGATCATCCTCCCCTCCCCCTCCTCTCTGGACTGTCACATCAATTAGCAGGAGCAGAAGATACATTTGTTTGTGAACATATGAGGGAAAAAACTCGCCGTTCTCCTCTCCGCAGCATCTGCCATTATCATTTCATTCAGACGTTTGATTGGCTTTTGCCGGAGGGTTTGGATTAAAAAAAAATTCTTCTATTCATAAATATATGATAATGGAGTTGTATCAGTCATGTGCGCGCCAATGTTCTGATACAATGTACAAGGAGAAGTCAAAAACATCCCACAATACTATATACAGTTACTCAGTGTAGGCAAAATTACCGGTCTGGTTACATTCTACAAAATCATCTTATTTCAGGCAGAATTATGATTGCAGCTCTGAAGTATAATGTAGTATTATAAGGAAATCTGTCTCGAGTTTAGACCATCCCTTCCCTAAATGGTAACATTTTGCAAATTGATCATCTTAATAAGCGTGCGATGTCACTAGGACATCACACGGACCTACACCCCCAGGTCCAAGGACAGTAGGACCTACACCCCCAGGTCCAAGGACACTAGGACCTACACCACCAGGTCCAAGGACACTAGGACCTACACCCCCAGGTCCAAGGACACTAGGACCTACACCCCCAGGTCCAAGGACACTAGGACCTACACCCCCAGGTCCAAGGACACTAGGCCCTACACCCCCAGGTCCAAGGACACTAGGACCTACACCCCCAGGTCCAAGGACACTAGGACCTACACCCCCAGGTCCAAGGGTGCAGGAGTATTTGGATAGTTATTTGAGTGTCTGAAATGACCCCGATAAGGGTCAAGTACTTTATGTTGTGTCCTTAAAGACTAGGAACTGGGGCCACAGGGAGGCAGGTTGGGTCATGGGGTTGGTGTGGGATCAGCCTACATGTTCTTGTGGACATCTGAGACATAAGAAATAATTTTTTGGGCTGGTAGGGGGCAAAATTAGCTGAAATGTGGGGGGAGTTGTACTCACTAAAAAGAGGGCTCATTCTAGGGTCTAGTGGGGGCCATGGAGGTGCTTGAAATGTCCAGCTTAATCTTCAGGACTCGTAACTTGGCGTAACTTGAAGTTGACGGGCCCCAGTGCAAAGTCTGTACCAGGCCCCCTAAGATAATCTATGGTTTATACTCTTCATATGGGAAAGTAACAGCTCATGGGCCCCCTAAGCCTCTTGGGCCCGGTTGCGACCGCACCCTCTGCACCCCCCTCAAGTTACGCCCCTGCTTCAGGTATAGACCTGCCTTGATGGTGGAGACCACAAAACCCATTGCAAGTTCATCCATAATGTGGGAATGAGTCCAACATCTGAGGGTTGAAGATCATGTGAATCTTGCCAGGCAGAGTGTGTTAAGGGCCATAGGTCGACACCTTCATTGGCCACTTATGCCTCCATTTATAGCCTACGCAACACTGAGGGAGCTTTGGGTTCCTCCAGGAACCAGGACCTGGGTACAAGTGTGACCTCTGATCCTTCTCCTGATGATATGGATATGGGTCTGTCAGCTGAAACTACATTTGGTCAGTTCAAGTTAAGTAGAGATGATCACATGGAGAGATCCGTTGACAGGGGATCATGGGAGCTTGTATATGAGATGATTTGTGTAGTGCATGGACGGAATAGCGAAGAAGCAGGAATCAAGTCAGCCCAGCGGCACCAGAACATCCTGTCCAGCAATATCCTCCATCGAGGCATCAAGCCAGCACATCAGAGCATCAACTCCACCACCGTATGCAGCGTGAGTGGAGACCGGACCAGGAGGACTCCATGCCATACAACCCCTTAAAGGGGTGGGGGTAAAAAAAAAGAACACATACTTACCCAGTTCCAGCTGAAGGTTCCTGTATTGTTCCAGTACTTCTGGTTTTGTGCCCTGTGGTGGACTGGAAGTTCTAGGAGGTCACGGGACCATTTCAATGAATGAGTCACCTCCTTGGATACAGGACACCACTTCCATTTTCCAATGGACTCCATCCCCTTTGTTGTCCCCTAGTCAGAGGAGGCAAGTCATTGGTAGAAGTCCAGCTGACCCTCTGTATCTTTCAGTCAGACGTAAGGCCTGAAACCGGAAGTACCGGTGCAACGCAAGAACCGGGAGCCGGATTGAATAAAGAATCAGGGCATCATGGTGGCTCAATGGTTAGCATTACAGCCTTGCAGCGCTAGGGTCCTGGGTTCAAGTCCCAGGGTCAACATCTGCAAAGAGTTTGTATGTTCTCTCCGTGTTTGCATGGGTTTCCTCCAACAACATACTGTGAGCTTGATTAGATTGTGTGCCCCATTGGGGACTTGACCTTTCCATGAATGTCTTTAATGCAAAATCTGTAACAGAACCCCTATAATGTATAGTGCTGGTTTCTTAGACAACCTATGGAACCCCTCAAGCTGGGCCCTCAATTCAGCTGCACCCATTTCACATACATTATGCCCCCCTCCAATGGGTCACATCCACCATTGGCATCACCGCAGTCTTCCATATGGGGTCACCCTCGCTTACAGATGTATCCGCTATGTATCGGGCTCAGTCCGAGGTGCATAAATCACGTTACATTTCCAGACCGCAATCTGTCCTTGCGGGTAGACCGGTGTGATATATAGATCCATAGGCTGAGCCACAGAAGCCTGGAGTATATATAAGGCGGTGCCGTGCATCAGCACATTTCATAAGTCTCAACAATCCTATTATGCGTCTCTCTGTGTCGGGCTGACACATCCGCCCAGGGCTGAACATTACACAGATTAATCCTCCTGGGAGATAAGTTCTAGGATCCAACAACCTGAAGGGAAAATAAATCTTACTTTCTTGAAAACATCCGAGCACGGACACAATCCGCAGGCTTATCCTTTATACTTAAAGACCGTCAGCACCTTATTTGCATACATCTACATTTGATCAAATATCCGTTTCTATAATAAAGCTTAGTAATATAAGGACCGAACCCGACCAATAAGAAGAATAAAGAGGATCATAATCCCATTCCATTCACTTGAATTAAGTTAAGTTGCAGTACCAGACAGAACCACACTGATATGATTGGCGCTTTATTAGTTACTGCTGAAAAGGGGTGATAAAAGGGGATTCCTACAAAGTCACACCCTAACCCATACTACAATATTGATCTATTCAAGTACAGGTGAAAAAAAGACTCTTCCATAGACAATATTCCCCTTTTTAGAACCACCCACAATTACCTGAAGCCTAGAATCAAGTCTTCTGTAACTTCTAGAACTTTTTGAAACAGCATTATTAAGTTTATATCTGTTTATACTTTTCTTGGAAGTAAAAATAAAAAGAATTATAGCTAAGCAGGGGAGGGACCAGTTCAAGGTACCACCCCCAGGGACTAAAGTATAATGGTTTTGGTATGGACAATAAGTTATTCAATTGTCTTTGGTGTGTTTACCGGTAATACTCAACAGACATTTGCCTCTGCCCAGTTTTCTTAATCTAAATACAAATCCTTAGAGGGGACTGACTGACCAATCAGATCTGTGCATTTGGATGTGCCAGCCCCTGCAGTTCTCCTGACTCTCCATCCCTCATGCTATTTTTGCTTCTGACTACCTCATTCATTTTTCTAAACTGTTTTGTCCTGGTCCACTAGTTTTGTCCTGGTAAACTAGAAAAATTAGGTAACACCCCACTCCCCCACCACCACCACCACCACCATTTGCCTGGATAGTGTAATGAAAACTCTCACAAATGCACTGTATTGCAGACTTCTGGAATGACAATCCATGATACTGCTTCGTAGATTGCTTTGGGACTTCTACACTTGATTGACAGGATGGACCGGCATTGGAAATCTGCCATACAGGGCAGCTAAGGGGAACTTGTGGTCATAGGGGTCATTTACACTGGAGTCCCCCAAATTAGATATTTATCATCTATTCTGAAGCTATCCAGAAGTCATAAGATAAATTCTTGCTATCTTTAGGCACCACTAGGGGGAGCCACTAGGGCAGTTATGGAGAACTTGTGGCCATAGGGGTCATATACACTGGAGTCCCCAAAATTAGATATTTATCACCTAAATTTTTGCTATCTTCAGGCACTGCTAGGGGTAGACTAAGAGCTTATATAGTAAAATAGATTGTGCAAATAGTCTACCGTTAGCCCCTAAGTTCTCCCTAGTTAGGTTTCTATAAGCTGGTGTATGTGGTGTGTGTCCTCCATCATGTCACTTCTCTAGGCGGTGACTATCCTCGGATGGCTACTTCCTGCCACCAGCTGTGCCATTCTGGTCCCTAGCTTGTCCCCAATGCCTGTCTGTTTCTAAACACACACACATTGAGAAAGTGTCCCCAACCAATCTATAACCACCCCTGGTTATAAACACAAGGTGCTTGAGCATTAGGTTCCTACTCAGTCAGTGTCTTGTAAAGGAGTTGATCCAATGTTATCTGATGATGACCTAAGGTTGACTTGACTCCGATCCGGCTTCCCGTCTTGACCTTTGCCTCCAATTTCGACAACACAAGAATCCACCTGTCCTGAATATAGATATTCTATAACTACTGGACTGGGTCAGTTGCCCCCTATACGGTGACTACCCCAGGGGGTAGAAACCTGGTGGTCTATGTTGAAGCAAATCCAGATCCCTCTACAAGCAGTAAGAAAATTAGGGGCAAGTAGATGATTCCCAAAGTCATCCTGGTTCGGTAGCACTTCAGGTCACCGATTGTTGCTCGTAACAGTGTAGGTTGGTCTATACCGAGTAATTACACCCTCTAGTAATTAGGTAGTTTGGGAATGAATTACCAATCTAATATATATGAGTCATCTCTTAATTAGAGAAGTCAACATTCTTCATCTGGAACGCTCCTTACAAAATGTTATTTTTCTGTAACATATCCATAGAAGCGAATACATGTTGTGTCGTTATCTCCAAGGGAACCAAACGTCCTCTGGATTCAGCAGTCACTTACCCGAGAGACTAAGAGTTTCATGCTCCGTATTATATGTTATGACTGTTTACTACAATTTATATACCAGCATCTTGTCCTAATAGGAATCTGTTATCTGGTGTTTACTTGTAGAAAGAAGAATGAGAAAGGTCAAACTTCTCTGTAGAAACACCATCCGAAATATTTTGTCCAGCGAAGGCAGAGATGGACACGAGGGATTTGGCTTTAGTGTTTTCGAGATCCTCATGTCATGTTTCATTGCCTTAGATTAGACATAACACAGAGTATTAGAGAGGACTCAGGTCTTCTTCCTACACAGGACATGAAAAAAAAATTATTAACACATTTCATTCACAGAAAGTAGGCGAAAGAGTCATAACGTGGCCAATAATTGTGGCACCACATGGGGAGGTCTACCAGGAACTAGACGGTGAACTAAAGACCAGGAGACAGACCGGTTGTCCTGAAATGTTTTGTAAGGTGGTGCCATAAAGACCCGTTAGGCTTACTAGAGTTTACTACCGTATTTTTCGGACTATAAGGCGCACCGGATTATAAGGCGCAGCATCAATATATGCCTGCTAAAACGTCTAGGTCCTTATATTAGGTGCACCGGATTATAAGGATGAATGACCAGCAGGTGGCAGACCTGTGCACAGTTCCAGGCAGCTGTTGTCTGTCAGTACGGTTCATATATAAGGCGCACTGGACTACAAGGCGCACCTGATTATAAGGATGAATGACCAGCAGGTGGCAGACCTGTGCACAGTACAAGGCAGCGGAAGGTCTGGTGGCCATGGTCCCGCCACATTGGTCGGGAAGGTCTGGTGGCCATGGTCCCGCCACGTTGGTCGGGAAGGTCTGGTGGCCATGGTCCCGCCACGTTGGTCGGGAAGGTCTGGGGGCCATGTCCCGCCATGTTGGTCGGGAAGGTCTGGGGGCCATGGTCCCGCCATGTTGGTCGGGAAGGTCTGGGGGCCATGGTCCCGCCATGTTGGTCGGGAAGGTCTGGTGGCCGTGGTCACGCAATGTGGGTCGGGAAGGTCTGGTGGCCATGGTCCCGCCATGTGGGTCGGGAAGGTCTGGTGGCCATGGTCCCGCCATGTGGGTTGGGAAGGTCTGGTGGCCATGGTCCCGCCATACCCAATTACTCGGGTGAGGCCACTGAGTGCAGACACAGCCCAAGACTGGAAAATCCCTTTAATGTAATACAGTAAGTCCATATTGGACAAACAAACACATTCTATAGTTGGGATAGGTCATCAATATGTTTGACCCATGAGACTGTAAACCTGATGAGTAGGATGATTAACCCCTTCACTGATGTGTGAATGGTAAGGGGTCCAACGTGTGAGTCTACAGGGATGAGCGACTGCACTGCAGGACCCAACCTCAGTACTACAGCTCAGCTCTACAGGATAGTCCTATTTTGAATGGCCAGTATAGTTGTGGGTACCACCTTTAAGAGGACCTCCCTCCATCTCTGCCGCATTTAATAGGCGCACCTTCACCGATTCTGGCATTGTTGGCGTAATGGGGTGAGCCTCACTTGGGTATGTAATGTTATGTCTAGATGTCAGATCTGGTAGATCAGTTGTAGTCGGTGACCACCAGCAGACGGCGCCATTCTCTGTGTAGTGGCTGAGCAGAGTCCCTGCAGTTTTGCTGCTCTGACCTGCAGTACCCTGCTCTGACCACCACACTGGGAACAGCGCTGTCTGCTTCCTGTCTGCTGCCTGCATCTAGTAAGAGAAAGCAATCTATGGGGGTGCTGGGTCCCCCCTATTCTGATATCCGTGACATATCCTTAGAATAGGTCCTCAATATTTTTGGCCCTGAAAACCCCTTCAGGTAGGTGAAATGTTCTCTGAAATAGGAACACCCCCCCCCCCCCCCAATAAATCCCCTTATACTGCATATTCTTGTAAATTATAAAGTTTATCAAAGGAATCGGAATCCAGGGACATTACTCATAGATCCAGGCACCGGGACTGTGGTATCTTCTTATATATGTTATCCATGGTATCCTTCCTTCTAAAATCAACTTTTATAATTATGCTAATGAGCCAGAAGGACTGTAGATTCAAAGGCTGAAACACTGTGTAGGAGCACTTCCCCCTCCCACTGTGTAATATTATGCACAGTGTAACAGCCTCTGCAGCAACAGCATGGAGGGGCTCTGGTAACACCCCCCAGAGCCCATCTGGTCATTAGCATATTTTTATAAGTTGATTTTAGAAGGAAGGAGGCCATGGATAACACATATAAGAAGATTACCACAGTCCCGGTGTCTGGATCTATGAGTAATGTCCCTGGTTTATCAGGATGGATTGTGATGGGAGATTTCCTTTAAGTTCTGGGGGGGGGGATCACTATATAAAGGAAAATTCTCCCGTTTCCTGTTTCCTCCACATATTGCCTGTATTTCAGAAACCAGTCTCTCGGGACCTAAACTTTTTGCAGTAAATAATGTGATTTTTGGGTAATTAGAGCATTTTCTTTGGCCTTTTCCCCTCCTCGCCCCCCCCCCCCCCCCGCCCGGTGCTGGTGCCGGCGGCAGATGGTTCTTCTCTGATCGGGGCTTCTGTATCAGCAGGGACCGTATATAATAAGCTCCATGCTCGTCGAGGATAATTGGTCTCCATATAATTAGGGAAGGTAACGCCATTCATGCGCGACGTGGATTTCCCGATCAACAAACTTACCGCGCACTGAGAACAGAAATGTAGCAAAGAGCTTGAGGGAACCTGTCACCAGAATTCATCTCATTAACCCCTTAATGACCGCTCTGTTTTTTTTACCTTGCCGGGCCCAGCGCCCTGCTCCTGCCCCTGCTGTGCAATGTTATCACATCTCTGGATAACACATCTCTGATCCTGGGTGTTTAACCCCTTACACACCGAAGTCAAACATGGCCCACGGTATCTAAGGGGTGCAAAGTGAGTGAGTTCCCTCTGCACCTATTGGTAACCTGCAGCATCTATAGGCTTATGATGTCATACTGCAGCCTGGGGTCTTCTAAAGGACCCCCGGGCCACCTGTGTTAAATTTTTATTAGCCCAGGCCTGACGCTAACAATATATCGCACTGCATTGTACAAGAGATCAAAAGATGTCATGTTAGGGTCTAATTGTGAGACAAAGTAATACAAAAAATGTTAAAAAAAAAAAGCCTTTAAAAAAAAAAAAAAAAAACACCCAAGAATCAACCCCCCTTTTAAAAAACAAATTTGAAATAATAAAATCGCACATTTTGTGGTTTCGTACCTGAACCAACCCAGGACAGAAATTTATGATAGTATTTATTCCGTATGACAAAGAACTTTAAAAAAAAATCTTAATTTGCCCTTCATTTTCCTTCCTATATTAATTTACATTAAACTCAATCAAAAAGCTTTACGAACCCCAAGTGTGTACGAATAAAAAAAAATGGAGTTTTTTTTTCAAAAAATAAGCCAAATTGACAAAAAAAAACCAAAACTACATTTCGTACCCAAAAAAAAGGACCCCTCATTAAGCTTTAGGGATTGAAAAATTTTAAAAAAGTTATATCTTGTAGAAGGCATCCACAAAAAAAAAAAGAGGAGGAATGTCCTGGGGAAAAACAAGCAGCCCCCTGGTTTCAGCTTGTGGACTTCCTTTGCACCTGAGCAGGGGTGGGACTTTTACTACTGCATCTTCCATTAGCTCCACCCCCGCTTATTTTCCATTATATTGGACTGGCTATCCATACACAAAGCATAACCATTAGCGGGAGGAAACACAGCTGCAATTTCTTCTAAGTATCTTTGAAAAAGTCGAGTCAATTAAAGACACACCTAGTGCGCCATTTATCACCGCGCCATCACTCGCTACGTAAATGGGAGATTGCCCCCCTGTAAATGCTCTGAGATGATGGTCTTGTGTCTGGAAATGAAGATAAATATCCATACAAGGTTTTGTTTAGTGTTCCTTTCCAGGGGCTGGAGCAGGAAGCTTCTCTTAAAGGGAAAGTCCTATCCGGGCACTGCCTTTCCATGTGTCCTAAAATGGCATCTGACCCCTGAGACTCTGGAACACATCCGGCCACTGAATATATAGTAATACACACACCTGGGGGTTTGCTAGAGAAGCTTACAGCTGTTTAGCTCACAGAGTATTGTCTAGATTGGATACAATTGTCTGCAATTCTGAGAGCAGGACTAGCCATGAACAAGTATGTTACATTGTATCAGTCTGGAGTCCAGGCCGTGGAGCTTACAGAGCATTGTCTAGATTCGATACTGTTGCCATGAACATGTGTGTTACAATGTATGAGTCTAGAGTCAGGACTGTGCAGCTTACAGAGCATTGTCTAGATTGGATATACTTCTCGGCTCATAGCAGGACTCGCTATGAACAAGTTTGTTACATTGTATCAGTCTGGAGTCCAGGCTGTGGAGCTCACAGAGCATTGTCTACACTGGGTACAATTGTTTCCACTTCTCGGCTGAGAGCAGGACGCTCTTTTTCCCGAGTTGACAGTCTTATCCAGTGTAGAAAATGCTTTGTGAGCTAAACACATCAGCAGCGGTACCTCCTAAGTCCAGGTTTTTTTTTTAGCTCACAGAGCATTGTCTAAGCTGGATACAATTGTCTCTACTTCTGAGTGCAGGAAATTATGTAGAGAATTACTAACAAGAGTCTTTGCATTCACTGACAGCACTGACACTGAAAATATTAAAAATGATTGAAACTGAAAGCGGAAGATGTATACACCCTGGAGTAAAAGGCACCAAAGAGTCACATAAAATTCTGAAATCTTTAACCTCCTCCCAATGCAATACATGCAGGTTTACAGGGTGTAGCATAGGTAATCGATAGCAGATTGGGGTGAGGCACATATCACTCAATTTCATAAATACAGATTAGACTGGTAAGAACAGCTCCATTCTCTGTTTAGTGGTTGAACTGTGCTACTGCGCCTCAGCTCCTTATATGAAAATGATGGAAAATCCCTTTAATCCGTAGCTTATCATACGGTAGTAATATATAGGGGGGGGGGGCGTTATACACATTGATTACTTTACCAAACTTTTGTATCTTGGGGTCCTACAACACTCCCTTCCCGTTAATGACCCCCAGGGCTGTGGTAGTTGTCGCCCTCCTCGGTTAATAAGCAATGTACAGGCTGCGGTTATACTAGGATATATTCTGCGGTCACGCAGCCTCCGCAGGAGCCATTACCAGCTGATTGAATGTCTGGGTAAGGAGACCCCAGCGGATACTACCGAAAAGGCTTTGATGCCATAACTCTGATTGAATGGTCTCCCCGGCCCACCCCGACCTCCTCCAACCACTGAGCCCATTTATTCTCAGACAATGTTCTCTTTTATGCTGTGTAAACAGCGGCGGAGATTGAGCTGATGCTAAAACCTCTGTGTCGTGGCAGTGAATTGTTCTGTGACTGCGTTCCGGGGGTTAGATATTAGTTACAGCGATGAACGTAGAGAATATGCTCCATAACTTCATGATCAACTTGTGTCTGTATGTACATGGTCCCTTTAAGGGTGAAAAACATGAGTAGGCGCTACCTGAGGCAAGCGTCTCAAGGGAGTGTATGCAAGATAAACACATATCATGGGAATAACATGAGAGATCAACTGAAAAGTACACAAAAGAGGAACAGAAGGACGGGAAGTGGGGTATATGCTAGAGAAAATAATATCATGGGGCAAACACAGAAGAAGAGAACCCCCCGAGGCAGGAGTAAAGGGCAGAGGGAGGGGCAGGGGTAAGCACAGAAAGGTTGTATCTTAGAGGCAGATCCCTTTAAAGGGGTTTTCCCACAAAGAAAAGTTAGGCCCTATCCCGTGGAGAGGGCCTAACTTGCTAATCAGTGGGGTCTCCGTACAGAGACCCCCACAGATGTCAAAAACGGGAGGGTATAGGCAAGTCTAACTTAGCAGGATCATAACTGGGCAGACCCATAAAGGAGGGTATCCAAGGCCTAAGAAGGGGGACCAGTGTCAGACTGAGGTTTTTTGAGACCACCGGATAAAATTTTTACACCCTTTATCATCCCACTGGTAAAAAGTTGCCACCAGGGCCCACCGGAGGACCCTCTGATGCTCCGGTGGGACAGTCCGACACTGGGTACACCAATGGTGGAAGTAGAAGGTTGAGCAGATTTAAGACTTATAGCGGGCGCATAAAAAGGAAACATACCGTATATACTCGGGTATAAGACGAGTTTTTCAGCACAAAAAATGTGCTGAAAATCCTCAACTCGGCTTATACACGAGTCAATAGCGAGCCCAGCACTTAAAAAAAATAAATTAAAAAATTATATACTCACCCTCCGGTGGCCCCGATGTCCGCGCTGCTCCTCTTTTGTCTTCTATCTTCTTCTGTCTTCCTCAGGGCACCTCCATGTTTCCTGGGCGGCAGGCGCATAGTGTGAAGCGGCTGCTGCAGACGTCACACTATGCGACGGCCGGGAGAAGGACATGGCGGCGCCCTGCGGAAGACAGAAGAAGATAGAAGACAGAAGAGGAGCAGTGCGGATATCGGGGCCACCGGAGGGTGAGTATATAAGGTTTTTTTTGGTTTTTTTTTTACTGCTGGGCTGGCTGTATACTTAAGGGGGAGTCTGTAATTAATGCATTTCCCACCCTCGGCTTATACTTGAGTCAAAAGGTTTTCCCAGTTTTTGGTGGCAAAATACTCAGGTCGGCTTATACTGGGGCAGGCTGGGCTGGCTGTATACATAAGGGGGCAGGCTGGGCTGGCTGTATACATAAGGGGGCAGGCTGGGCTGGCTGTATACTTAAGGGGGAGTCTGTAATTAATGCATTTCCCACCCTCGGCTTATACTTGAGTCAAAAGGTTTTCCCAGTTTTTGGTGGCAAAATACTCAGGTCGGCTTATACTCAAGTATATACAGTATTTGGGCAAGGCAGAAAAGAAACTGGCACAGAAGGAGAAGGTTCAGAAGGGGATGGTTTAAGAGGCTGGCCACTATTACAATACTTTTCTAGTTTAAGTGGAGGACCCTAATATGGTCACCCATATGGTACTTACCCTGGTGAAGCTTATGTAAAGCCACTGGGACTGGTGGGTCATTGGGACTTCCTGTGCTGGAGTGGGAGTGGTTATGATGGGGGGAAGTGCAGACATTAATGACTGTATGACCCCTCCCTTTGCTGGAAGCGAGCAGGACATGGGATGTCACAGGAAGTTCCGAGTCCTGCTGCCCAGTGATCACAGGACCCACAAGTTCCAGCAGCTTTACACAAGCTTTACTAAGTGACTACTTTATGGTCTACCTACCCTAGTAAAGGGTGGCCAACCCCTTTAATATCCAAGACAATCACAGAATAGACCAATCCCACATAACTATATAAATAAAGAATTATTATTATAATATACAGAAAGGTGGGAAGTACTTAGGGTGGGCACAAGAGGTAGTATATCTAAAGACAAATACATGGGGCAGGCACATAGGGTAGTATAACTAAGAGAGGTGCATAACAAGGACACCCCTGAGGCAGGTCCAAAAGGGGGCAGACCTGGGGCACCCAACCGGAACTGACACAATGGGGCACATTTACTTACCCGGTCCATTCCCGTTCCAGCAGGCGGCTTCTCGGACGAGCGTTCGGGTTTTCCGGCGATTCATGAAGGTCCTGCGCCCGATGTCCACCAGGTGTCGCTGCTGCGCCAAGGTCCGCCAAGTTGCGTCGGAGTTCACTGATCTCTTCCTGGTGCATGTGAGTATGGCCAGTGCGACCATTTTTTGGTTTTAAATGCGGCGGTTTTTCCGAATCCGTCGGGTTTTTGTTCGGCCACACCCCCGATTTCCGTTGCATGCATGCCAGCGCCGATGCGCCACAATCTGATCGTGTGCGCCAAAAACCCGGGGCAACTCATGGAAAAGCGGCGCAAATCGGAAATATTTGGGTAACACGTCAGGAAAACGCGAACGGGGCCCTTAGTAAATGACCCCCAATAATGCCCACCTCCAGCAAGTTTGAGATTTTCTAAATGGTGTAGTACCTCACCTCTCCTGCGGAGGCACTGCAGTTATATCACACCGTTACTGATCTGCTTACGGTTCTGCCATTATTATAACAAATACAAATGATCTTCAATTCATGGATGACAACTTTTACTATCAATCTGTTAACTTATTCGAGAAATCAGATAAAAACATTCAAACATTTTTTGAAAAAGTCATCAATTATTCAAATATTTCCAAAAATTAACCGAAAACAAGTTCTTCTAGGATAAATCGTTGTAGTGCAAATCCTTCTGGAATCTTCATTCACCAATTATTGTTATTTTTTTTAACCCAATCTCTATTATTAGGACGGAGAATGATGGGACGTAGGACAAATATTTGCATTTCCTTCCGACCCGGACGCCTGTTATTCCATTAGTCTTTGATTGTGACCCAGTTTTTTATAATTCTACATTTTATTTTCCTTCTGGAAGGAGGTTAATGGGATTGGACGGATCTACTTTTTACTTGGAAGTGTTCCCATATATTTGCATATAATGGCGAGCATGACCTCGTCCGCCCCGGCTCCGATAGACAGCAGCCTGGAGTCTCTGCGGGAAAAGAAAATATACAAATATCAGGGGGTCGATCAGGAAAGTGGTGACAGCACAAGTCATAAAATAATCAGCAAAAAAAAAAAGGAAATTACAAACTATTTTTCATTCCAAATAACATTTGTTAGTTTCCTGACTGCAGGTTCTTTGTAAATGTCAAGACAAAGAGGAGAAAACAGAGAAAGGGGAGGAGGGGGATGGAGCTGCAGTCTCTCTGCCTCAGTGATGTGTACAATACAGGCTGCTAGGGGGAGGATTGAAGAGCGCAGAGAGGCAGTTGATTGGTCAGCACTTATCTGACATCACACCAGGAGGAGCCCGCCCACAAAGTACAACTACAGTGTTATCAGTGTGTTGGGGGTATTCCACGAGAAAGGGGGTTATTACACAGTATGGACTCACATGGACTCTTTATATGATATGAAAGTTTGGAAGTATGTGGCTCTTTCTCCTTCTCTATAACAGATAGGACACTATGTACAATCTACTCAGCTCCACTTGCTCTATAACATGCTGCCTGCAGATATGACACTATGTACAATCTGCTCAGCTCCTCCTGCTCTATAACATGCTGCCTGCAGATAGGACACTATAAAATCTGCTCAGCTCCTACTGCTCTATAACATGCTGCATGCAGATATGACACTATGTACAATCTGCTCAGCTCCTCCTGCTCTATAACAAGCTGCTTTCAGATAGGACACTATGTACAATCTGCTCAGCTCTTCCTGCTGTATAACATGCTGCCTGCAGACAGGACACTATGTACAATCTGCACAGCTCCTTCTGCTCTATAACATGCTGCCTGCAGACAGGACACTATGTACAATCTGCACAGCTCCTCCTGCTTTATAACATGCTGCCTGCAGAGAGAACACTATGTACAATCTGCACAGCTCCTCCTGCTCTATAACATGCTTTCAGCAGATAGGACACTATGTACAATCAGCTCAGCTCCTCCTGCTCTATAACATGCTGCCTGCAGATAGGACACTGTATAATGTGCTTAGGATATAAATATAAATATGAAGCTGTTATCCACCACATCTAGGGGGCGCTGTACAGTCAATCCACCTGTGCAGGACCAGGGCTGATATCACACGGTGTAGTAGACAGATGCTCTCATTATAAAACCGTCACTTTACATTTAGAAGAATATTAATTTTATGTCCCGCTGCTCCACAAGCCAAACATCACATCATCCGGGTCTGCCCGAGGTCAGGGCATTCCGGAAATGTACAAAATGTGAAAAGAACATTCAATTATTGGAAAACAAGAGGAATCCAAGTCTCCTGACCTCATCCGCATGTCCAGTGATACAACCCAATGAATGAGCCGCTTCATAATTGGCTCATGCACTGATGATGCCCAATGATTCCGGTGTCGGAAGAGGCATCGGAATTCCCAGGTTGCATAAAACAGGTTCACAATGTGTCACAGCCAAGAGGTGGAATCCAAGTCATTTACAGTCAAAAGGATAGAAAAATATTTGTAGACTGAAGCATGAAGAAGGACCCCCGGGGTGGCGAGGTAGGAGGGGAATGGAGGAGGCCGTGCCAGGCACATGGTATACGGAGCCATCCTGGAATGTGTGAGGAGATGGAAAACCCGAGCGATATCAGAACTCGTGAGATTGTGCAACTGGCATCCGACCAGGGAATGTCTCCTTCACGTTTATAGAGGATCGGTCATGATGTAGAGGCTAAAGTCATAAATTATACCCCTGCCCGCATGCACACATCTAACAGTACCATCATTACTGTATTAAAGGGGAGCTCTGTAGTGGACAGTCCCTGCTTAGTAGAGACATAGGCCCACATTTATCAAAACTAGTGCAGTCTGTAATATGTGCAGTTGCCTGTAGAGTGTGCAGGGGGCACCAGATTCCTGTTATATGTTGCATGTCCTTGATGAATCTGGCGCCCCCTGCACTGCTCCAATGCACCATTTTTTTTTCTGGTGCTGTTTCTTTATGCTTTAGAATGGTGGCATGTGATCCAACTGTGCACCGGAATGCCCCTTTAAGTGCACATTCTTGTCGGAGACCGTGCAGCTGTGACACATATCGATGCAAACACTTCTTATATACATGCGCAAGCAGTTTGCACGTTCTTTCTAGAGCAAAGTCCGACAGAAAACTGGTGCAAACACTTATAAAGTGTTTGCACCGGTTTTGTGGGCCAGATTCCACTCATCAATCGGGTGTAATCTATAGGGAAACCTGGCAATAAGGGTTTCATTTCCCTGCAGCGCCACCACAGGTGAAATAAGGTATTGCACCATGTCCGGGTGTGTTGCACGTTAGGAGATGAGCAGACCTGATAGTCGAGTTTGGTGACCTGACCCAGACATGTTGCCGGATTGGTGTCACCCTTGCCAATCACAGCCTTGACTAGTTGCTAGGGCGTCGATTTGCTGGATTGATTGTGGTGTCACCAATTCGGTAATATGTCCGGACGCTGAACCCAACCAACGGGCCCGCTCATCTCTAGGCATCTAGTAACCCAAAAATCCCTAACATGCTATATGAACATCAGTGTGAGGACAAACCTCAGTGCAGAAGGGGAATGGCCAAAAACCAAAGTTAAGTCCATCAAATGTTCCTTTAAGAGAATGACATACATAATATTATTTTCACTAATCAAAATATCGGTAATAAACGAGTATGAGACCAGGTACCAATGGACTAACCTGTAAAAGCGACTGACGAGAACTTCGTTTGTGAATCCCATCCCCCCCCAGAACTGGAGGCAGCTGTCACTCAGCTCTCTCACCAGGCGCCCGGCCTTTAGCTTGGCCATGGAGGCTAATCTGGTAACGTCATTGCCTTCAACATACAATCCTATAGGGAAAAAAACACATTAAACTCTCTGGAAGAAAGAAGGCCGGGTGTTCCCACAGTAATTATTCTCTGGGGGTCTCTATAAGGAGTCCCTGCTGCCCACGTGTAGCCACACAGCGACATTTAGGTAGAATAGAAACGGAGTCCATCATAATGTTTCCATCAAAGTCTACGGCACTGGTAGAAAAAGATGGCTCAATGCATGACGCTGTCCATGGGTTGGGGTGGATTTGGCATTTTGGGGGCCACCAACCTTATGTCGTGCCCCCCTCAAATGCTAAACTCTGCCCCTGTGATACAGTACTGCCAACACCGCTCTTCTGACTTCCACTCATTATCTCATCTATTCTGCTGCTCTTAGGCCCGGGCCACCTGTCCGCTCTTAGGCCCGGGCCACCTGTCCGCTCTTAGGCCAGGGCCACCTGTCCGCTCTTAGGCCAGGGCCACCTGTCCACTCAGAGGTCAGGACAGACCTCCACAGTTGAAATCAAGAAGCAATAAAATTCTACAAAAGTGTAGCCCCACTAATATTGTGCAGACACTGAACCAGCAGGGATAGGGGCAAAGTAATACAGGCTGCATGTCATAGGAAACCAACAGAAATGTGGAGAAACCTAGAGGGGAATTCCTTTAGGGAGGAGTATGGTGACACATAGTAGGACCTACCTACGGTGCGATGCAGCAGGGACCGCAGAAGCTCCACCTCGGTGCTCAGCTCCGCCAGGCGGAAGTGCACAATCTGGTTGTTCAGCAGCGGCTGATTGAAGATTTTCCTTTCATTTGTGTATTTGATGGTTTCTTGTATGATGTTTTCCATGGGAGTCAAAACTAAGAGTCAATAAGGACGGTTAAGAAAAAAGGGTTAACATAATGTTCTCCAGAAATCCCGCTGGCAGCTCGACCTGTGCCAGAAGGGACAGAATCATCACACACTGTATACAGTACATAACCTTTAGAGATTCAGGGAACAGCCACGGAAAGAACAAAAACAGCCTGAAGTGTCCAAAAATGGGGAAATATTAATGAAAATGAAGGCAAAAAAAGATTTAGCACCGAGCAGGAACCATAAGTACATTGTGTGCAGATTGTTGTAGAGGATAAGAACTCTCCAGCTGTCACTTTTGGGGTAAGTCTGGACCGGTCTCCATTGATTTCCTACTTTCCTCCCTGGTAACAATACACAGAAGACGTAAGAAGTCGGAGTAATAATTATAAAAAATTGTTTGGTTTTTAAGCTATAAACAAGAAAACAATAAAAACAGAAAATTCCCACAAAGTATCATTCAGAATTTGTATACTGGATGATAGCGGGTGCATAAATTGTGCTTCTCTGGCTTCATTGTGGTCACAGCAGGTAACGTCTTTCACAGCCTCATTTTTAAAGGATCTTTCAGCAACTCTAATTCTTTGCCTCCTTTAATAGTCACCACTCCTCTGATGTCTGAGCAGTTGGAATTTTTTCTCTAGCCTTCACCATTCTTGAGTTTCTTCTTAGTTTCACCACCCGATTTATCAATCTGGCTCTCAATTGGGCGGTTCTGGGGTGGAGCAGATAGTCTGGCACCACCCACTTATAAAAGGGTGTCGAGTAAGCTTATTTGTACTGATTTCTCAGGAACGGTGAGGGCTAGAGAAAAAATTCCAACTGCGTCGGAATCAGTGGAGCGGTAACTATTAAAGGAGATCTAAAGTTATCTGGTGCAGGATCAAGTACAGGTTCCCCCTGCTTGGAGATCCCAGAAGAAGAAAACCCCTGGTGTTACATCTAAGCTAGGATATAAAGACCTGTGGTGAAAAGACATGGTAGCCATCAAGGGGTTAAAAAATTGGATATTAAGAGACCATTTTAGAGAAGAAAATAGAAGAAACCAGGAAAAAAAAACATAAAAAAAATAGTTGAAAGATTATTGTGAAGGGTTAATCATTATCTGGGGTTGGGTTGGGGGCATCCATCTGCAGCACAATGAGAATAAAACATGTCACCTCCAGCCTCCGCTGTGTACCGGATCGGTAGCTCTCACGGGAGGCGCAGCCCTGGCTCGCTGTGACGCGGGGCCCTTTAAGACTTCTTACTACTTCATAACTTTCCTACTTAGATCCGACAGATATTCCCCGGACGCCGACTGCTCAGAGGATCCACGGACGTCACTGCTCCTATTATTATCCCACCTGGAAGAGGAGGCGTCTCACGTCCATCGCCTCCGGGGGCCACATTTAGTATTTCTGGGACTCTAAGCAAAGCCATATCCGAGGGCCCCTATGAATACACCGCCCTGTTCTGAACCGTTCCCTTATGTGGCGTAGCATTAACCCCTTAGCCCTTTCCCGCTTTCGCATTTTCAGTTATTGAGAATGGAAAAAAAAAATCTTGAATCTTGAATCTGATCATTTGGAGGGTTTTTCAGTTTTTTCCATTCATCGTATGGGATAATTATTTGTCATATGTAACAACTGATAAATAATAATCCTGACATTACAACTGGTCGCTTGCTCAAGTGATTTTTTAATGGCGTTATCAATGTGTGCAACGTTTCGGCCCCCTTGAGTCCTTTGTCAAGCACTGACTGCCACTGGCAAGGGAAAGCGAGCAAAGGGGTGTGAAGAGCGTAAGGTGAAGAGCACAAATGTCCTTAGGAATCATCTTCATCAGCGCTCTTCACACCCCTTTGCTCGCTTTCCCTTGCCAGTGGCAGTCAGTGCTTGACAAAGGCCTAAAGGGGGCCGAAACGTTGCACACATTGATACCGCCATATAAACTCACTTGAACAAGCGACCAGTTGGAGTGCCAGGATTATTATTTATTTGTATAGATGGGGTTGGATCCCTATACTTGGCACCCACAAAAGGAGTGCGACCAAGATATTGATATATGTAGCAACTGATCAGCACCCAAGATGGCGGCACCCATGATTGGCTCTGAAAAGGTTAACACCCATGATCGTTGCACACACTGATTGCAGAAGTAGTGGCGGGTGTCTGTTGTTAAATAGAGAAGACACCAACCATGTATGGAGATGAGCGATCTCCATGCAGGGTTAATGACCATGAGCCACACAACCTACATGTGCTTTTAAAAGTTAAATTACATTGGGGTCCCAAGGATGTCAGAGTGGGGCCCCCTTACTTATTGTGGCCTAACCTGGTTTCAACTAAAGGCTTACTTGAAATCATCAATCATCAACTGAAAAGATTTAATTGATAGACTCCTATTTTTCAGCAGCCACCACTAGAGGGAGTTATGGAGCTCCCAGAATACAATCAGTGTATACAATATAATCTTAACGGAATATCCCAGAGATTTTAATGTATCCTTCATAGTATCATAGTTTATACGGTTGAAAAAAGATACATGTCCATCAAGTTCAACCAAGGAAGGGATTGGATGAGGATCCTTGATCCACAGGAGAGGGAATTCATTCCGGCTCCACCCCCACTTTTTTTAAACACTGCCCCCCCCCCCCCCCCTCCAAAAAAAAATGAAGTGATTGATATTTCCCGCTAACCAACAGTGTATCTCCAATCCTTGCTGATCACACCATTCTGTGGGGTAAACACTTAGACTACATTGGGATTACTCTCCGGGCCCCCAAGCAATTTCATGGGTTGCATTATGGGTAAATCCACTCCTGATCACGCCCAAAATATGATAACATTTAACAAGCTTTATCTCTTTACCATAGGATAGGGTCCCCGACCTGGAATCTACAACTTACATGCTGGGAGTTGTAGTTTCCCAGCAGTGGGAGTCATGTATAATAATCTCCACTTACCGTTCGCCACCCCCCACATCCTCTCCTCCTGGAACTGCAGCATCTGGTAGATGAAGCCCATTCCCTCCTCGCCGATCAGATATTTACTGGGCACCCTGACGTCCTCGAAAAATATCTGAGCCGTGTCCGACGACTTCATGCCCATTTTGTCGATTTTCTTTGTGACATGAACACCTGGAAAGTACAGAGATACTGGAATGAGTTAATTCCTCCTCATTGAATGGCACCAACCTATAGGGAAGTGCTGTACACAGATTGGATGAATAAGTTAAAGCGAGAGGAGCTCGGTTCAGGTTCTTCAAGCGCTGTACATATTATAGTGGCCACACCTGGTATCGCAGCCCTTTCCAATTCAAATGGGCTGCAGAAAGTCCATGTGACCGGTGGGTGCAACCCCTTTAACTAAAGGGTTACTGGAAATCATCAGTCATCATTATCCATCATCAATCACTCCTCATCCATCATCAATCACTCATCATCCATCATCAATCACTCATCATCCATCATCAATCACTCATCATCCATCATCAATCACTCATCTATTCAAAAGTTGAAGCAAAAGTTTCTTAAAGTTATGAAATTCTGTTTTTCTGCAACCACCACTAGGTGGAGTGCTGGAGCTCCCTGCATACAATCGGCGTATACAATATGTGCTTAAAGGAGTATTCCACAAATTTAATTTTATCCCTGATCCAGTGGAAAGGGAACAAATAACTGATCCACCTATCAGGAAAATATATTTTTTTTGTAAACACCCTGCAAAATTAAAGTGAAGGGAATTTACCACTGCTTGCTGATCATTGGGTGACCCCCTCCCCCATTACACCATTATTTTGGGTAATGGGGGGTATGAGCACCTCCAATAGCTCAAAATCACCTGCATAGACATTGCGGCTCCCTCTAGTGGTGACTGTGCACAGTCAGAATTATACAGTTTATTTCCATGTCTGCAGAAAAGTCAGAAAAGTAGAATTTTAAGACCTAAATTGGACATGATCTCATATAAAGATCTGAATGAACCATTGTCTTGTAGTGTTTGCTCGCCCCCCATGTGCGTATCTATATACTATTACTCAATGTAGTACATTACTGCACAATGCGTCATCATGGAATAAGCTGGCAGAGTAGAGATGAGACGTGGATACGTGGATCAGGAGATAATCCAGATTCTGGGAATCTATAGGCAGGATGGTCATGTGACCACCAGGATCGGTGCCAGATCAGTAACCTGTTATATATGAGTCACTATGAGTCACGCCATCAGTGGTGGTGAGACGAGGGAATACAATGTGGCACTGACCATACAACAAGCCTCTCCTGTTACCTGCAGATTGTGGTTGGGGGTTCAAGGCAGCAGCACATTATGAATGATCCCTTTAACTGCGGCTCATATGGCTCAGTGTATATAAATGGGTCATACAATATACTACTTTTTATCACTAGTCAGTCATTATCTTGTACTTTCAGATGATTCATTCCTCACTATTATAGAGATGGAGCTCTGCCTGCATTGCCTTCCTGCAGGGTCAACCAGAACAGGAGGAGCTGCAGAGGGATCAATGGAAACACCGGACATGGATTTCAGGACTACCACAGACTTCCCCAGACAATGCAGGTCAAGGGTCGGTAACTTATTAACAAACTTTGCATAAATCAGTAGTAGACATGATCACATAATAGTGGGGATTGTGTCTTCCTTTGCTGAATTCCCTCTTGCTAGCTACAAGACGATAGCTCATTGAGAAGTCACTTTACATAGAAGCCTATGGAGAGGGAAGGGGGAGAGTGAGTTAAAGCGGCTAAGTCTCCATCCAACTGCTCAAAGAGAACGGAAATTTCTAGAAAATAATTACTTTAACCAGTTTTACTTCTCAGGTCAGGGACAGATTAAGGTTGGTGGAGGCCCCTGGGTGCAAAATTTGGGGGGTGGGGCACTGCATGTAGCCCAGACAGTGGTACACATTACTAAACTATTCTAAACTTTCTCCTACTTACATGTTATACTAGCTGCTGGCGCAGTGGCAGTGGTGTTAGGCTAGCTGCTGGTACCGTGGCAGTGGTGTAAGGCTAGCTGCTGGCGCAGTGGCAGTGGTGTAAGGCTGCAATTGAGTACGGCTGGGGGGACACCCTCTCACTGAGTCACTTCCACAGCTTGGAGGCAGATGCACGTGCGGCACGGTGGCACTGCTGCTACACATCACTCCCAGAGACAGTGACATTGCAGGCCCCCTATAAGTAGAGTGGTGGGGGCCCTGGGGTGCGCACCCCTGGAGCCCTCCCAAACATCCTGATCCTGACACAAATTGGACTAATGATATCTGCAATGTTTGTTCAAAGGTTAGGTACACTGTAATGATAACACCGACTCCAGTATACAATGGATTCCAAAATTAGAGCAGGTAAGTAAATGTGCCCTTATGTGACTGTCCTGATGGCAGAAACGGGCCCGTAGTTCTCCCCAGGAATAAGAGTGCGACTGAAAGGACCCAAAACCAATGCGGTTGGACCTCACTCATTTACAAGATACCAGATCTCCACTAGATCACAGGAAATCACCGGATCCCCCTTTATATACAGATTATTTCTAATAGAAAGATGACACAGAACACAAGAGTCCACATCTCCTGCAAGGATGAACTTACCGGGGGTCTTCATGGGGAGACAGATCAGCGATTTATTTTTGTGCGAGGGTCCAGCACTTGTGTTTGTGAGAAGACACATCCAGTCGGCTTGGCAGCCATTAGTGATCCACATCTTGCTCCCATTTATGATATAATCGTCCCCCTTCCTTTCAGCCTTGGTCTTAATACCTTCAGGAGAACGAAGATGATTTGTATCAACATATCACATTTACTGATAGACAAGATCACAGTCTGATCCATTCTAGGCAATGCTCTGTGAGCCAGACACATCAGCAGCAGCTGCAGTAGCAAAGCTAGTTTGTTACATTGTACAGTATGAGTCTGAGGTCCAGGCTGCTGAGCTCACAGAGCATTTTCTACACTGAATACAATCATCTCCAATTCTTGACAATACTCTGTGAGCTGGACTCCAGACCGATACATTGTAGTACCCTGTACAGAGCTAGTTCTGCTCTTACCCAATACAATAGTATCCAGTCTAGACAATGCTCTGTGAGCTGGACTCCAGACCGATACATTGTAGTAACCCTGTACAGAGCTAGTTCTACTCTCAGCTGAGAAGTGGAGACAATTGTATCCAGTCCGGACAATGCTCTGTGCGCTGCTGGTCTTCTGACTGATACAGGCTCCCCAATCTATACATAGCAATGTACTGGTTGGCTAGAATGTATCAGTCTGGAGTCCAGGTAGTTTAGCTCGCAGAGCATTGTCTACACTGGAAGCAATTGTATTAGATGAGAGCAGGTCTGGCTATGTTGTGGTTAGTTATAATGTATCGGTCTAGAGTCCAGGTAGTTTAGCTCACAGAGCATTGTTTAGACTGGATACAATTGTATTGGATTAGAGCAGGTCTTGCTATGTTGTGGTTAGTTATAATGTATCTAGAGTCCAGGTAGTTTAGCTCACAGAGCATTGTCTGCACTGGATACACTTGTATACAATGTGTATCTGGTTACTGCAGTATTCTCTACTGTTCCACCCGGTTAGTAGCTTCATGGACACCAGTCACCCATCGATGATGACGATGATTTCTAGCGCATTTTCTGTGAATTTACTAGAAACATTGCTGCCTTTCATAAGCATTGCTACTTCATTACCTACTTGCTACATCAGATCCTGCTCCGCTCTCACTGACTCCCAGACAGGCCACTACATCTCCAGCTATGGTTGGTGCCAAGAACTGACGCTTCAATTCATCGCTGCCAAACCTTCAAGAAAGGAAACAAGATAATATAAACAAGATAAATCAGGGATAATAAACATAGTCATCTCAAAGGACTAAGATATCATAGTGAGCTGCTAATGTAAACTGTCATGTCTCAGGACACAATGGGGCTCATTTACTAAGGGTCCGAATCGCTCATTTCCGTTGGGTTTCCCGAATTCTTCCGCTTTGCACTGAATTCCGCCAGGATTTTAGCGCACGCGATTGGATTTCGCGGCAATCCCACCGGCTTTCACGCGACAGAAATGGGGGGGGCGTGGACAACCCGACAGATTCGGAAAAACCGCGGAGTTTAAAAAGCGATTTGTGTGGCAAGATCAAGCACTCACATGCACCAGGAAGAAGCAGGTGAACTCCGGCGGACCTTGGCGCAGCAGCAACACCTGCAGGAACTCGAGCGCGCGATCTTCGTGAATCCTCGTCGGAGAGCGCGCCGCTGGATCGCGACTGAAGCAGGTAAGTAAATGAGCCCCAACGGGGTCCAAATGCCGCACTTTCGTCAAGTTTCCCGAATATTTCCGTTTTGCCAGGGGATTTTGGCACACGCAATCTGATTGCGTCGCATCGGCGCCAGCATCGGCATCGGGGGCCATGGCCGTTGGACAACCCGACGGAATCGGACAAATTGCGGAATTTAAAAAAGGATATGTGTCGCAAGATCAAGCACTCACATGCACCAGGAAGAAGAAGATGAACTCCGGCGGACCTCAGCGCAGCAGTGACACATGCAGGAACTCGGACGCACAACGTTTGTTCCATTTTTAGAGAAAATGAACCACAGGCACTTTATAAAGGAGCTGCCATATAATGTACCTACTACACAGAGGCACAGCGCTAGGTGGTACAACAGTTAATAAAATTGCAGAGTAACAATAAAGTCACAACTTTACCATAGAGTTACTTTGCTCTACCACACTACAATTTCGTTACAATGTAACAGGGAGACCCACATCAGCCTGAACCTCGCTCCGTGCACGTTTTCTTACAGATTAGAAGAAAAAAAGGTACAAATTATTCCGTCGCGTATTATCCGCACCCTTGATTTTTTTTTTTTGCATAAGCAAAAACAGGGAAAGAAGTAATTTTCACTTACTCGGCGGTGTCATTGGTATTATGCAAATTACATTGCAGATCTGACCTTTAAAATAAGTGAAGGGACGGATAACGTCTAAATTAGCGGATCAGACTTGTCAGCTCTTTCCCGGAGACCTACATTGCAGGGATGGAGCCGGTGGGGGAGGGGGAGTCATCCTGTGTATCTGCTCCGAACATCTTCAATTTATTTTCACATTCCGGGTTTCTTTTGCGGCTCGTGAATTAGCTGGTCACACGGACAAAAGAGCAGAACTATTATCCCGCGTCGCTTTCGGAGCTTATTAACGAGCCTGGAATGTTATTATGTCGCTCACAACAATGTGCAGGCCGGATCTTGTAATGAAAGCCTCGCAGCGCCGGGGAAGAAGTTTACAGAATATAAAATTTGCAGGAGGGTGATTGTACACCGAGAGATGTATTAAAGGGGTTGTCCAGACTACACAGCCAGACTGCTGTTATAGGGGGAGGTCCAGACTGCTGTTATAGGGGGAGGTCCAGACTACACAGCCAGACTGCTGTTATAGGGGTTGTCCAGACTACACAGCCAGACTGCTGTTATAGGGGGAGGTCCAGACTACACAGCCAGACCCCTGTTATAGTTGAAGAAGCAGACGGAGTAACCAGACTACACAAACACATTTTTAAACAGCTAAGGTTATAGTCCAAAACAACAATCTCAGCCCCATCCATTGCTCAGCTATAAAGTTGATCATTTATAATGTGTTGGAGATAAGTTGCGGACCAGTCGGTTTGGGTTTCCCTTTAAATGTGAATAATGTAACAGAATAATAGTGCAGTGTCTGGTCAATATGTTATCCAGGGTCTAATAGAGAGTAATTGTAGGAGGATTGTGAGGAGTCTTCATAACCCCAGCAACACAGAAACCAAGCAATCTCTTTAATGAAGCAAAACAATCTCTGCACTTACATCATTAGTCATTTGGCTGTTGCGGCCGTCTCCCCCGAGCCGGCTTTATAGAGCGCCATTACTGGGGGAGACTAGCGGCCTGGCATCAATCCCAAACCATAGACTTGATTGATTTCTTTGGAAACCCAAAAGCAAGCGCTGATATATGAGCAGCCACAGCAATGGTTTTAATGATTCAATAAATGAGCCGAATAAAAGTCCTGATCTGATAAGGATCATCCCACTACTCAACACACAAGAGGTGGAATATGTCTTCAAGATGCTACGTGTAAGGATGGGCTTGTGGTCCTAAGAGTTTTTAGTGTCAAATGAGATGTGGTGGCGAGTAGTGGCCACAGGTTCCAGGTGGTCAATTATGTAATATGTCCATAGGGGCTAGAGGTATATGGCGGCCAATTGTGTAACCGATAATCATGGTGGCCAGTGATACATGGTGGTCAATTATGTGATCGGTTCCCGGTGGCTAGATCAATCTGTGGTCATTGATGTTCTCTGTGTAGAGGTACATGCTCAATAATGTAAATAATGTTCCTAGTGACCAGAGGTACCCGATGGTCAATTATATAATCAGTGTCGTTGGTGGCCAGAGGTACTTGGTGGTCAATGATCTACTCAATGTTCCTGCTGGCTATAGGTACCTGGTGCTCAATGGTGTATTCCATTCTTGTTGGCTAGAGGTACCTGAAAGTCAGTGATGAATTCCGTGTTCCTGATGGCCAGAGCACCTGGTGGTCAACGATCTAATCAATGTTCTTGGTGGCTAGAGGTACCTAGTGCTCAATGATGTAATCTGTTCTTGGTGGACAGGGGTACCTGGTGGTCAATGATCTACTCAATGTTCTTGGCGGCTAGAATTACCTAGTGCTCAATGATGTAGTCTCTTCCTGGTGGCCAGAGGTACCTGGTGGTCAATGATGTAATCAATGTTACTGGTGGTCAGTGATATAATCAGTGTTCTTGGTGGCTACGAGTCCCTGGTTGTTAAAGAGCCAATTCGGGCTCCTGCCGGTTAGATGTACCTGCCATGTTGGACACGAAAGTGATCAATGTTCCTTGTGGGCAGTCTTATAATCCATGTTCTTTCTGATTATTGATGTAATAATGAATGTCCTTCATTGTGGTGGTAAAAGTTATCTGATGGTTAATAATGTAATCTATGTTTATGGTACATGGGTACCCGATAGGTAAGTGATAAAATCTATTTTCTTGGTAACCAGTGTTCAGTGGTATAATCAATGTTCTTGGTGATCGGTGGTACCTGGTGGTCAATGATCCAATTGATTTCACTGGTGGCCATAGCCAACTGGTGGTCATTGATCTAATCAATGTTCCTGGTGGGCAACAATGCAATCATTCCTATTGTTCACCAATGGTACCTAGGGGTTAGTGATGTGATCAATATTCTTGGTGACCAATGGTTCTTTATGGATACTGTTATAGTCATATCTAGTTCTTGGTGGTCCACCCAGAGATACATGATAGCCAATAAATCCATCAAGGTTCCTTGGGCCAGAGTTGCCTGGTGGTCAATAATATAATAAATATTCCTGGTTTCCAGAGGTGGTCCATGTAAATCTTACAATCTCTCATATTTTGTAGTAGATGATCCATGCATCCATCCAAACTACTCCTTACAGTTTCTGTATCGAGATGTGATGAAGACAGTGGCCATTAATATCTGGAGGTAAGTGACACATCCCATGTGAGGCTCAGATAAATTTCCACAGGTTCTGGCAACACAATGAAGAATAGAACTGATCGGCGTCACTTCTAATGTTGGCAAACCAGGTATCAACGAAGGGTGGACAATGACAAGTATGTATTACTGTATCACTTTGTATGAGGAGTTGCTGTACGTTACCTGGTGAGAGCTGGGGTGGCCATGTCAGACTGGACTCCTATGGCCATGGGTATCCCACCACAGTTTATATTCCCAAGTTCTTCTGCGATCGCAATGCTATAGGAGAAGTCCAATCCCATCCCACCATATTCTGAAAAAACACAAAAGTGAAAGTAATGAGCACATACAAGTATTTCTCACAATAACAAAACCTTAAAGACCTCGATGTCCAACCTGAGTCATTCCAGTCTAGCACTTTTTCAGTTTCCTAAACACTATTTAAGTTACAAGATTTAGAAGCTTCTTTAATCTGCTTGGAGATAGAATATGACTAACAAATATCAGCTACTTGTCAGTATGTTACATGGTTAGTCACCTTGTCAACCCAAAATATGGTGGGTCACCTTCAGTGGGGAATAGATTGAACCTAAAGTCTCCTCCTGCTTGGGCTTCCAGTGAATTTGTGAGGAAGCGTAAAAGAAAGTGTTCCACTTCCCTACAGCACCCCCGCAGGGGAAAAGACGAATTACACAGTGTCCATTCAAACCCAAAGATTGACTGAGTAACACAGGACAGGTCCTATAGAGAGATATGGGAAAGCATGCAAATGAATCCAAACCAGCAGACACATCCACCTGAGAGCAGCTGTCTTGGAGCTCTTGTCTCTCATCAGTACAGGGAAGGGTTGGTTGGACGCAAAGCCTTAGGAGAAGGGTGGGGGGAATATTTCCTCAATAACCAGCCACTGCAGTGTATGGTAGATTATTCTTCAGGCAATGCCCCATGGAAAAACATGCTGCCTGCGGATAGGACACTATGTAAGATCTGCTCACCTCATCAGGCCCTATAAAGGCGCCTTGAGAAGGAACTATATACAATCTGCTCAGAACCTCCTGCCTATTAACATGCTCCCTGCAGATAGGACACTATTGACAATCTGCTCAGCTCCCCCTGCTGTATAAACATGCTGCCTGCAGACAGGACACTATGTACAATTGCTCAGCTCCTCCTGCTCTATAACATGCTGCCTGCAGATAGGACACTTGTACAATGTACAGCTCCTCCTGCTTATAACATGCTGCCTGCAGACAGACACTATGTACAATCTGCTAGCTCCTCCATCGCTCTATAACATGCTCCCTGCGACAAGGACACTACGTACAATCGCTCAGCTCCTCCTGCTATAACATGCTCCTGCAGACAGGACACTATGTACAATCTGCTCAGCTCCTCCTGCTCTATAACATGCTGCCTGCAGATAGAACACTATGGGGCAGATTTACTTACCCGGTCCATTCGCGATCCAGTGGCACGTTGTCCGACGTTGATTCGGAGCTTACCGGGATTCACTAAGGTCGTGCGCTCGATATCCACTAGGTGTCGCTGCTGCGCTGAAGTGCGCCGGAGTTCACCTTATTTGTCCCGGTGTATGTGAGTGCTATTCTTGCGACACAATTATTTTTTAAAATTCTGCGGTTTTTCCGAAATCATCGGTGTTTCGACAGCCACGGCCTCCAATTACTGTCGCATGAAAGCCGGCGCCGATGCGCCACAATCCAATCGCGTGCGCCAAGGTAGGTAGGTAGGTAGCCGGGTTGGTGGTCAATGAAAGAATACAGGAAAAGCGGTAATTATTGTTTAAGATGATGTAAATTATTTTATGTATATGTAGATGTTATATGTTATTATATGTTGTATATATTGTGGCGAACATCATTTCCCCATGTGGGATTATTAAAGTTTTATTATATTATATTATTACATTATTATATTATTATATTATTACATTATTATATTATATTTTATTATTATATTATTATATTATATTATTATATTATATTATTATATTATATTATTACATTATTATATTATTATATTATATTATTATTTGGACTCCATTTCCAGCTGACTTTCTCCATGTCGCTTGTAGCACCGAATAATTACACAGACCCAAAACCCGCTCCGCAGACGATAGGAGAGAGAAGGGGTCGTGACATTTTTGGAGAAAGTCTCGAGTCAGGAAAAGTGGAGTGTGTGGAGCTGGAAGTCCCCGATCCCTTTCTAATCATCGGCTCGTAGATTGGGGTCGGGTCAGGGAGCTCCGGAGACTTTGGAGAATTTTCTGCTGGAATCAGCGATGCACCTGCTGCCCGGAGCCGCGGACATGACCGGACATGACAGATTGTCAAACCTCCAGATATTTAATTAGCAATTTTTGATACGTGAAATTACAGAGAGACAAGAAGATGACTAACTATTCCTACGCATCAGGGGGGAGTTATAATTGAGAGAAGAGCGAATGCGATTAACCCTTGTGTATCCAAATTCCAGAGGGAAAGTAAGAAGCAGTTACTCTATCCAACCGATTCCGGATCGGCGCTCATCGATTAACCATTTATGAGACCCATAGTGGGAAGAACCTCCCTCCGAAATGTTCTGTCTTCAATGGAGATGACATTGAACTGAGATCATAAGTTGTACATCATTGGTCCCAACCTGTGTGTCAGTATCTACTGCAGGCCTTGCATGATATTCAGAGGAGAGACCCTTCTCTATGATATCTATATGATCTAACAGGACACATAAGCCGACCACAATCCTTCATGGGCCGGAGAAATAATATTTGCTTGGATGGTATTTCTACATTTTTCACACATACAACTAGTGACAGGTTCCTATAGAGCCCCATTACCAATATGCCACCATTTCTTTAGTCAAAAGTTGTTTGCTTACATCCCCACAAAATCAACTTTGTTATCTTATCTGGCATCAGGAGAAGGGGAGTCTAACAGCTCCTCCTCGTGTCACATGCCTCCCTATCACCATTCAGGACTTCATGTCATGTGACCAGGGTGATGTCATCCAAGGTCCTTTACCTACTAACATTTGCTAAATCTACTCCATGTATGTATCTGCCTTCATGGACCACAGCAGCCTCCATGGACCTCTATTCCATCCCATCCTTCATGAAGGCTGCTGTGATTTCATGTGATCAGATACATACATGAGGTAGATTCTGCAAATGTTACTGTTAATGTTGGGTAAAGGACCTTAGATGATATCACCCTGATCACATGGGGAGGAGTAGAAGTGATTGAGGATAGGAGGACACCCCCCTTCTGACTTGCCGCTGGAATCTGGCTGCATGCCAGGTAGGATAAAGTTCATTTTATGAGGATGTGAGGGAATTAATTTTAGCTAAAATAAGGGTGCCAGTTCGTTAATAAGGTTCTATGGGAACCTGTCACTAGTTGTATTTATGAAAAATGTGGTGACAGGTTCCCTTCAATCAGTGTCGGACTGCCCCACCAGAGAATTGGAGGATCTTCAGTGGGCCAAGGATATAACCCAATTCTGAACCCCAGAGGTTTAGCAGAAATCTATGAAATTTGTAGGCTACTAGGGTCTATTACCAAGAGGGTGGCAGAGGCTGGGCCCCCAAATGATTATATCTGTTCGGCCCAATGAACCCCAACACGATACTGTACCAGAAGTCACATAGCTCCAAGAGTGACTGAGGAAATCAGTGATAACAAAGTTACAACAACTGTGATCATGATGTCATCACCCAAAAAGGGGCGGATACCAACGCTGAAACGGGGGAGATTTAAACGTGATATATTCCCATTTATTTCATAAAAATATGTTATATTTATAGGGAAAATATTTGCCCAAATATCCTTTTAAACTAATACAGGCAGTCCCCGGGTTACGTACAAGATCGGTTCTGTAGGTTTGTCCTTAAGTTGGATTTGTATGTAAGTCGGAACTGTATATTTTATAATTGTAATCCCAGCCAAAATTTTTTTGGTCTCTGTGACAATTGGATTTTAAAAATGTTGGATTCTCATAAGAACCAGGATTAACAATAAAGCTTCATTACAGACACCTGTGATAACTGTTACAGCTGATTATTGTAGCCTAAGGCTAAAGTACAGTAAATTACCAACATCCAGAGGTCCGTCTGTAACTAGGGGTCGTCTGTAAGTCGGGTGTTCTTAAGTAGGGGGCCACACTTCTTTTGTTTTCAAGTTGAGCCAGAAACTTCTAATGTTCTAGGAAGAGAAGTGGTTGCAGTCATCATTCATGGTGGTCTAGGGCAGAGAAGGATGTAAGGTCTGTATTCCTAGAGGTCTAGAGTAGAGAAGTGGTTGCAGTCATCATTCATGGTGGTCTAGGGCAGAGAAGGGTGTAAGGTCTGTATTCCTAGAGGTCTAGAGTAGAGAAGTGGTTGCAGTCATCATTCATGGTGGACTAGGGCAGAGAAGGGTGTAAGGTCTGTATTCCTAGAGGTCTAGAGTAGAGAAGTGGTTGCAGTCATCATTCATGGTGGTCTAGGGCAGAGAAGGGTGTAAGGTCTGTATTCCTAGAGGTCTAGAGTAGAGAAGTGGTTGCAGTCATCATTCATGGTGGTCTAGGGCAGAGAAGGGTGTAAGGTCTGTATTCCTAGAGGTCTAGAGTAGAGAAGTGGTTGCAGTCATCATTCATGGTGGTCTAGGGCAGAAAGTGGTTACTCTCATTATCCCTTTTGGTCTCACAATTCCTTGTGTTCTAGGGCAGATATGTGGTCATTGCCGTGGTTCCTCGTGGTCTAGGACAAAGAAGTAGTTACTCTCATAGTTCCAATTTCTGGACGTCTAGAGCAGAGAAGTGGTTACTCTAAGGCAAGTCTCTCAGATACTCATGCTCAAGGGCGTATAAGTGATTACCGTCATGGTTCCTGGTAGTCTAGGACAGAGAAGTGGATACAGTCCCAATTCTTGGTGGTCTAGGGCAGTGAAGTGGGTACTCTCATTATCCCTGGTGGTCCAGTAACCGATTGGCTACATATCCCTTACTAGAAAATAGGGGGATTTGCTGTAGAGAGTGATAGTTATGTTGATTTACCTGAACCACAACGGTGGAATTGTGATAGGTAAATATAGCCGTTCTATAAAATAAGAGGTCCTTGACCTGCAATTTAGCAGGAAGTAAATGACTCATTCCTGGAATGTTGATACCTCAGGTAAGATCACACATTGATTGCCAACCTTACCGGAACGTATAATAGGTTCCTGGAAAAAGGGAACATGTCCTGGAGTATAGATACATCTTCCAAGTATAGTAACCTGACATGACACTCACCTGTCCATGTTCCTGCAGATTTCTTTAATCTTGGGACACTCGTGCTGTGACACGGTGCCGAGGGAGGAAGTGCAGAGTTGCCGGAAATGGGAAGCAGCTACGGGGAGGATATTGAGAAAATGTAGTAGAGCGACACCCGTATAGAATCGTGGGGAAATACGGATGGAGTGTGAATGAGGGATCGTTTAGTGCAAAAGTTCAATATTATCTGATGATGGGTGAAAGGGATAGACACCGAGGTGAGTGCGGGGAACGGTGTTCGGAGGTCGGTACGTGGGAACGGCTGGAGGGATGACAACGTGGGTGACACGATGGGAGGTGCGTGAGGCGAAAGGCATGGAGGGTGGAGGCGCGGGACCGAAACGGGACAAGGGAGGCGAGAGTAGGGGACGGGGGCGGAGAAGTGGAGCAGTGGCAGGCTGGGATGGGATCCTGGGGAGAAGGAGGGGAGGCGAGGAGGGGGAAAGGAACAGGTCGATCCGGTTAGGAGGGGGGGAAAGGTAAGGATAGAGGAGTGGGGACGGGAGTGGTAAAGGGGGTTCCGATCCGTCTGAAGGCTTGTGGGCGATGGGGGGAACGGCTGGCAGGGTGGGTGGTGCACGGTGGCTGGAGGGTGCGTGGTGCACGGGTGCTGAGGGTGAGTGGTAGGTCACGGACTTAGTGTCGTGGGCCCGTGGAGGGTGGCGTGGTGCAGCGGCTGGAGGGTGGTCCTAGTGCAGGGTATGGCATTCCAGGACGTGTTGGATGTTGGTTCGCATGAGGAATGGTGGAGAGAGGTGAATGACTTGCTGAGGTCTGAATCCTAGGGGTCGGTGGAGGCTCTATCCATGTATTTCAGGTCAAGGTCTAAGGTCAGTTCTACTTTTAGGATTGATTCCAAGGTCTGGGTTTTGTTTGTATCTTGTGGATTCTGGTGTTGGTGGACTGTGATCTGGGGGTTTGTATCTGTTAGTGTCGGTCTAATTTGGGAGTACTTATGTACTTGTTTAGGGATTTGGTCTCGGGGGATGTCGTATTTATCTAAGAGTTGGGGGGTCTTTAGTGTTTGGAGTCAGTTTAACGCCTGAGGTAGTGAATTTTTTTGTTGGGGGGGGGCGGTATGTATTGTATGTGATGGGTACAGTTGAGGTTTGTATTTAGATTAGGGGAGTCTGGTTCTAGGTGTCCTTATTTGTTGTAGGAAGAAATAGCCAGGGTTTGTTTTACCACCCAGTTGTCTGGGGTTTATATTTCCCTAAGCAGTTTAAAAATTTTAGGTTGTCTGGGGGGCGTTTTATATTAATTAGGGGCGTCTGTAGGGCTTTGATCCCAGTTGGGTGTATAAGAGGTTCAATTGGGGGTTGTTTTTATGTAGGGGGTTTTAGAATTGGGGTCCTTTTGTAGGGCATCTGGACAGAGGTTTGTTATTTCTCTAGGAGGCTCTGGGGTGCTGTATTTGCTCATGAGGCTGGAGATTGTCTCGGTTGTTAATAGTCATTTCTCGGCATTTGGAGGGGGGCGGGGGGAGAGTCAGATTTTAGTTATTTCGTGTGAATTTTCTTAAGGAGACATCCAATGACATGAATAGATTCCAATGATTTTTTTAACAATTATTACTATTATTTTTAGTTTTTTTTTAAAAAAAAAAAATCCCTTTAAAAGAGTTTCTAAAAAGACCCAATTCCTAGTAATATCAAATTTTTAACCGATTTATAAAATTATCTAACATAAAAAGTGTTATTAAAAAAAAAAAAAAAAAAAAAAAAATAGCAAATCACTAAGGTTGCAGAGCTGTGGGGGCGGCTCTCTAACTGTACACACATCAATCTTCCTGACCATTAACTTTCTTGAGGAAGAAAGCCACAGGAGCTCTTCAAACCTAAGTATTATGTAGAAACACCTCTAGGCGTCGTTGGTGGGATTGAGAAAGCGACTGCCCATTCAATAGTTTCCTGCTAACATTGAAGTATAAGCAGGAAACAAGGAAAAAATGATTGAATCAAAAGTTTTACGAAACCAGAATGGTCGTAAAGGTTTTGTTTTTTTGAACCTTCCTTTGAATAAGAAACGGGTTATGCTAAGTGTAATGACAGTGGGATTGTAAACCCACGTTGGCCACAAGGACCTTGGGGCATAACCAGGTGACTCTGGTCTTGTTTTCACCCCTCTTTCACCTCTACCGGGGTCTGGGACTTTTTTTTGTGAATGGTTTAATTAGTGGGTGGGGCGATCTCTCAGAGTAGTCCTAATATACTGGTGGCCAGGCTGGCAAGTTTGGGAGTGACCAGTGTGAAGCCACAAGCAGTCAGGAAAGGTAAATAGGTCAGAGATAGGCTGGAGGTCAGGGGCAGGCCAGCAGTTGCAGGCAGAAGTCAATGTACAAAGGCCCTAAGGTCAAGGGCAGGGCTGCCTATCTACCGTTCAAGAGTCAGATCAATTCGGGGTCACAGACCAATTATAAAAAAACTGCAACATGCTGTGATGTTTAGACAATTAAAGATTCATTTGTAACCCCTACTTTCACAATTTTACTAATTTTATTGCACGTTTTAACTCTACATCACTCAGTTGAATGGTCGGTTATAAGATTGCCAGGAGTGTGAGGGGGCAATCTCTAAGCAGAACACCCGGTGCTATAGAGATCTGTTTGTGCTACAATGTGCTTAGATTATCAAGAGTACGGTTTATATACACTTTTTTTTTTTAGCTTCTGAACAATTCACTAGTAGCTGCACATAGGAAAAAAGAGAAGAGATCTGAGGGAACACAGAATCAGAGATGAGATCTTGAAGATGCATATATAAAACACAATGACATCTCAGCTCTGATAACTGAATTATACACACAAGTCATTTTTGCTTATATGATGCCTCCCTCCCAGATAAAGACCCTAATCTTGCTTCTAGCTTGTAGAGACAAAGTCTCTACAACGCGCTTGCGGCGGGATAGTGCTGTGTCTGAGCTTGGCTTGTAATGCCCACTGGGCATTCGGGAAGGGGGAGGAGCGGAGGTGCACTAACGGAGGAGGAGCAGGCAACTGAGGTGGACGAGAGCTTGTATGTGTGCAAGACAAAAAGAAGGCTAATATGAGTGGACTTCCAAACCGTAAGTCCGGAAAGATTTACAGGTCGTACCAGGGCAACCAAAACTGTATATACCCAAGACTATCGAGACAGGTTTGGAATTTGTTAGATCTTTGAAATGCTGGATTTTTGGAACTAAAAGTGAAATTAAAGAACGAAAGTTGGTATTTTGTCATCCGCTGAGTATATTAGGAATATCTTGTCTTTCGGGTCTGCTCCATCTCTACCAGCAAAGCAACTGGAAGTAAGTAGAGGACCAGTTGGCGTTTCTAGTCGCCGTGGGGAAGGGATGGACATTGACTATGCAGAGTCAGCCAAAACACAGAAATGATTAAAAAAAGCAACCAACACTGGAAACTTCGAAATGAATGATGATAATTACATTTTGACACTGACCCTGGCGTATCAGGATCAAGCGGACTTGCCTTCAGGAACCCCCCAGGGGGAAGCCAGGCAGCAAAAAAAAATTTCAAAAATCCTTTAAAGTCATAGTCATGAATTAGGGCATGGAAAAAAAGCAAAAGCATTCAGAGGCACAAAGGAAAAAGGAGAAAAACAGGATGAGAAGATTCTCAATAACGGATACACAAAATGGAAAAATTTCTTGAGACTCAGAAGATAAATTGGCACGCTAAAGAAATTTGGGAAATTCCGTTTATTATACAGCAAGGTCACGTTCTTGGTTTTTCAAGCGCCAAATTCGGGCACATTTACTAGCAGGCGTTGCCGACAGAATGTAGGAGCCGCTTGCAGCATTTTCGATATGGGTTTCCATCGATTCCAAAAGTGCCGCGTCATTTTACAGGGTGTTTTGGGCGACACGCTGATCCGTGATTTTGGCGCATCGGCGCAGGCTTGGCAAGCGGACACAGATCGGGGGGGGCGGGGGGCCTTTTCGGATTAACACGATGGATTTGGAAACTAAGCGCAGGGTTTAACTTCAAATTGCGTGCACAAGACAATTGACACTACCACATTGCACCCGGGAAAGGAGAAAGAAGAAGGTTGACACTCCGGCGGACTAGCGGGGGAGCACAACATGCCAGGGATTTATGCGGCCTCGCAATCGAATCTTAGTGGAACGTGCCGGACTTCGTCTTATTCAGGACTGTCCCGGGATTGGGGGTGATCGCGACAGACCAGGAAAAGTTAAATTGCCCACTTGTCTTCTGGAAAAATGTTATTAGAGGGCTCTATCTGATCGACTTTAAAGGACATTCTCAAGATATATTGGTCAAAAACTAAAGAGGGCAAATGATGATACGGAGGCACAAAATAGGAAGAAATAAGCCAACTGCTGCATTTCCCCGGCTTGGCTGCCTATTTTTTTGTGAAAACCAAGGATTGGGCCGCTTCCATCTAGTGAACGAATCACACCACATCTTTACAGGTGAAATAAGAAGTTAAGAAAGTGGATCCTGGCAGCAGGGGGGGCGGCACAACCAGTTATGTCAGTTGTTTTGCCGGGTTACAATCCTTCAACCTGAGTGGTTAGATGTCCTTTTTAACATCAGCATATGCACAGGACTTGGGAATAATTGATTTTAAAGACAATCCAGTAGATTCTTCGACAGGGAAAAAGATTCCAACTGTTTGGACTGGATGTTTGCGTCTCTTCAGTACAGCGTTTGTGTTGGAGTAGTTTACAAGACCCTGGCAGGGGGTCTGCGCGTTAGGTCCACGTTCCTGAGGAGTCCTCCTATCAGCACAGATCTGTTATATTATTCACGTGTGGGGGTAGTCACACATGTGACACCAGGAAGAGTTAACTTCTTGGTTGTCTGGAGGAATGTAATTCAGAGGTTTTTACATGAGACAGACGCGGCTGTCTGCTGATCAATCGCGTGAATCCCCAGGGACCCAATCATTACATCTTTATACATATCTACTGTATATGTTCAGATTTACCAGCCTGACACGTCTGCACAGAAGCATAGTAAACTCAGAATAAGACATCCACCCGCCAACAAACACACAGGACGGGAGAAATCCATGTACACAGGGGTGTGCACCCAGATGAGGGAGACGGAGGTGCGTAGGGCTCGCCAACTATGACAATGTCATCCATCACATTCACAACAGGACAGCATACAATGTAAATGTAATGTCCCTAGGAGCTAGCATCAGTAGGCGATCAGTAAGTTGTGTAGATAGGATAGATAGATAGATAGATAGATATAATAGATTAGAAGATAGATAGATAGATAGATAGATGAGATAGATAGAAGGAGATAGTATGACATAAAGTGATGATAGGAGGATAGATTATGATAGAATGGAGATAGATATGAGGATAGATTAATGAAGATTAGATATGAGATACATGAATAGATAGATACGATAGATAGATAGATAGATTATGAGATAGATACTGAAGATAGAAGATAGAAGATAGAGATAGATTAAGATAGATAGATAGATAGATGAGATAGATAGATAGATAGATAGTAATAGATAGATAGCTAGGAGAGGATAGATACGATAGATACGATAGTCAGATGGATAGATAGACAGATGATACGAAGGAGATAGATAGGAGGATAGATAGAGTGGACTAGATTAGATAGATAGTAGATTTGGATGATGATAGATAGATATGAGATAGGATGACAGATAGGATGGCGAGTAGATTAGATATGGGTAGATAGATTATGAAGGGTAGATGGATGCTAGTTAGATTATACAAAGATACTAGGAGATGGAGGAAATGTTTGGATATCGTATGGATATGAATAGGATATATGGGTCTCGGGCTTGGGTATAACTGAGTCGTCGTCCTCATCGCGTTGGCTCAGTCTAATCCTCTTTGTCCTGTAACATCTGCGCTCCGTCAGCGTTTCCCTCCTGCGCTTGTGGGATTGTAAATGGATTGTGAACGGATATTTTGGTGGTTGCTGCAGCGGTGGAGACTTCACACACCAAAACATTTCTCTGAACCTCCAAAGGAACAGTTTGTATTTCATGCGAAACTTTCTGTCCATCTGGGTTCCTATCCATCCATAGTCCGGATCATCCATATAAGGCACAAAAATCCATGTACATCAGTCCACGGCACATCCATGTGAATAACCCGGGGACTATTCCAGGCAGCACCCTGCGGTTGTTTATAGGAAATATTCTCCAGTATAGGACAAGAAAAACTGTTGAGGTTCTGTCTCAGTCGCCAACACACACAGATATACCGTATTTTCGCGACTATTATGGCGCACGGATTATGAGGCGCACCATCAATTAATGCCGTTGTATGTGTATTAAAAATGTTCTAGGTTCACTATATAAGGCGCACCGGACTCCATTATAAGTGTTGAAGGTGACACAGGGGTGGCAGGACCCTGGCACAGTACAAGCAGCTGTTGTCTGAAGTACGGTTCATATAATAAGGCGCCACCGGATTAAATATTAGTGCGCACTTGATTAGTAAGGGATTGGAATGCCCAGCAGGTGGCAGAACCTTGGCACCGTTCAAGGCCAGCGTGTGGTCTGTAGAGAGTACCGTTCATATATAAGGCTGCACTGGACTATAAGGGGCACCTGATTATAAGGATGTATGTACCAGCAGGTGGCAGACCTGTGCACAGTACAAGGCAGCTGTTGTCTGTAAGTACGGGTCATATATAAGGCGCACTGGACTATAAGGCGCACCTTTGATTTCTGAGAAAATCGAAGGATATTTTGTGCGCCTTATAGTCCGAAAAATACGGTATACGGCTGGTCTGTATAAATATTACAGCCCCTACAAGTCTGGAATCACTTCCTACATCTGGTCCTAGAATCAGCTTCTTGGGGAATAGAGGACGTGTCCCTTCTGCTGTTTTCCATCTGTGGTTGCAGGACCTTCAAAGGTCCTGAAATTGCTCTTGTTTACATGTGTATAGAGAGCAGGAACAGATGTACGAGGATTTCATGGGTGATGTTTCCTCTCAATATAAAATGTGGTGGGTGGTTTGGGTGGTCCTGGGCCCCCTAGATGGCTTGGGCCCCGGGCTACTGCCCAAACCGCCTATATTATAACCCACCGTAAGTTTTGTAATTTGTGACCACCCTGTGTAGGGCTACCTACCTGGCGGCTTGTTGACTCCCAGCATTCCCGCCTTTCCCAGGATCTTGAACACATGATGAGCCGGAAATTGTTCTTCTTTTTCCCACTGGTCTACATAAGGGTTAATCTCGGTGTCTATTATCTGCAAATTAACAAGTAAACATTTTATTTTAATATTTTCCCACTTTTCCCCCCAAAATCAACAGCACAGGGTCACTCTAGTGTCTGGAACTGGGACCCATTGGACCTCCACAGCGAGATCCCAACCCATCTTAAAGGGATAATATCAGATCACAATCACCCCCCCCCCCCCCCATAGTAATACCATCATTGTGGGGGGCTCTCCAGAGGCTTTCTAGTCCTACCTTTCCTTTTTTCTACTGATCTTTCATTTCTGAGAAAATTCCATTTTTTTCTAGACTCCTGGTGCACTGGAGGCGGGGCTACACCAGCGGATGCACCTGCTTTCTTCTATCTACACTATAATTCTAGGTGAAACATCATATATTGTACACATGGCCCTGCTGGCTAGTGATGACAGTATATAGAAGTGCATCAGTAGATCAGGACCCGCCTCCAGTGCTCTGAAAAGCTAATTTGCATATATTAAAATGTGCTTTTTCTATAAAACAATAGATGACTGGGAAACAGGGAAGAGAATGTGAACCTTGAAGGCATAACTGGGTGCACCATCTACTCAGGGCAGTCATATACATCCGCAGTGATTGTGTCATGCCCCGCCCCTCACTTATAGGGGGAGGAGCAACCCTGACACCACCTTTTTTGTTTCAGAATAGACCATTGATGTATAATGACTGATCTCATCTTACTGGATTACATGGTTCTGTTGAATCTAATGAGCCCTCTATACTCTTCTAGTGGTCCTGGTGGGCCGGCTGCTGATAGTGTCATGCTCCACCCCCATAGAGGGAGGAGCCTGGCAAAATCTTTTTGAATGTTTTTGAATTTTTCTTAATAGAATTAGATCTGGAACCTGAACTTGCGTGATCACATTGGACGGACCCCCAGGAACCAGAACTGGAATATATTTCGTTGACTTTCCACAAATTTCCAAAAAATTTTGCCTACAACTTGTGTGGGGTATGGGAGTGATTTTGGGTTCTAAGCTCCACCAGGAAATAATCATTTATCTATGAAAAAATATTAAAAATAATATTCTAAGGTCCTGCTGGGCCCGATGGCTCCCCGATGCAAAAGTAATAGCGCCCCCAGAACCATCAATGATGAAGAAATTTTGGATTTTGGACTCTTTCCCCCTTATCTTTAGTAAGTGACATTTAGGATGTTGTGTTATTTGTAGGTCTTCATACAATAAAGTGTTAATGTAGGACATAGTGAGCGGTACCAGTTGCCGGCCCATATCCCTGCGCTCCAGAAATCCCTACGGAATATTCACTTTGCATAATTTTCCATATTTTCCCTAAACTTGTCTCCTTTGACAAGTCGCCTGCCGCTCGGGAGAACATCTGCCCTATTTATAGAGTGATTGTTATACAGAGGTATATAGCACCCGGGAGAGGGGTGCACATCATATCTGACACAGTGCTGCCCCCTGCAGTCAGGGCTGGATGAAGCATGGGGCATGGGGGGAGGTCATCTGCTGTAACATGGAGTCTGTAAAAGTGAATCACACAACATGAACTGAACTAGATTACCAGGGATACAGTTATTACCTTCATCCATTCACCTTGGACCACCAGGGATTCATTAATTAAAAGCAGTCACTGCCCTAGACCACCAGGGATAATGTATTAGGCACAATCACTGCAGAAGACCACAGGAACAGAGATGTGACCTTCATTCAGTGATCAGAACCACCATGGATAAAGTAATTTAATCCAGTCATTGCCCTGGACCACCAGGGATAAAGTCATTCATTTGATTCACTGACATAGAGTAGGAATAAGGCATTAACGTCAGTAACTGCCCTAGATCACCAGGCATACAGACATCATCTCCAATCACTGCCCTGGACCACCAGGGATTTACTCATTCAATTTAGATACAGCCTCAAGCCACCAGGGATAAAGCATTATGTTCAATCACTGCACTAGACCACCAGGGATACAGATATTACCTTGAGTCATTGCCCTGGACCACCAGGGATAAAGTCATTCATTTAATTTAGAGGTATTATAACAAATCTCTTCAGGGCCAGTAGCACTGTCTGCAGAGAGAATAGTGCACAGCAGTGTGAGGACAACCCCAGAGCACTTGACGGCTACAATCCTGGAATATAAATCCATATTTGACAGTTCTGCTGCTACTAACAACACACAATACTGTAGGATTACACATCTCTCCAGGGAAAATATTCAACACTGGCTGCAGAAAGCACAGATCACAGCAGTGTAAGGACAAAGTAGTTGGAGAAGCTACAATCCTGGAATATAAATCCATTTATCACAGTCCTGCTGCTCCTAACAACACAAGTAGAGGTATTATAACAAATCTCTACAGGGCCAATAGCACTGTCTGCAGAGAGAATAGTGCACAGCAGTGTGAGGACAACCGGTGCTGCTCCCTGCTGGTTGTGTGTTGGGCTCGGTGCTGCTCCGGGCTGGTTGTATGTTGGGCTTGGTGCTGCCCCCTGCTGATTGTGTGTTGGGCTTGGTGCTGCTCCCTGCTGGTTGTGTGTTGGGCTTGGTGCTGCTCCCTGCTGGTTGTGTGTTGGGCTCGGTGCTGCTCCGGGCTGGTTGTATGTTGGGCTTGGTGCTGCCCCCTGCTGGTTGTGTGTTGGGCTTGGTGCTGCTCCCTGCTGGTTGTGTGTTGGGCTTGGTGCTGCTCCCTGCTGGTTGTGTGTTGGGCTCGGTGCTGCTCCGGGGTGTAAATGGTTATATATCCTTAGCGGTTCAAAAGGGTACAAGTTAGGGTGCAGGTGAATGCCATTCAGGAGGTCTAGGGCAGAGAAGGGTGATAAGGTCTTGTATTTACTAGAGGATCCTAGAGTTATGAGAAGTAGACTTGCAGTCATCATTCATGGTGGTCCTATGGAAAGAGAAGGGGTGTATGTAAATTCATGTTTTTCGTCTTGCTTGTTCATGCCGGTATTGTGTAGGTTGTAATTCTAGAGGTGTCGTGTAGAAGTAGAGAAGAGGGCTGTAGTCATCATTCATTGCAGGTGGTCGTTGGCAGAGAACAGGAAAATCCTAGAGAAGGGTTTGTAAGGTCTGTATTCCTAGAGGTATAGAGTGGGACAATGTGGTTGTGTCATCATTCAAGGTCTGAGTTCTAGGGCATGAGAAGTGGATTACTCTCATTTATCGCTTTTGGTCTCGGCATAGAAGAGGTCTTAGTCTCACAATTACTTGTGTTCCAGGCAGATTGTGGTCATTGCTGGGTTCCCGTGGGTCTAGGACAAAAGAAGTAGGTACTTCATCGTTTCCAATTCTGGATGTCTATGGGCAGGCAGAGATATGAGTGGTTACTATAGGGCACGGTCTATTCAGATACTCATGCTCAAGGGCATATACAGTAGATAATTCGTGTATAAGCCGAGTTTTTCAGCACATAAAAATGTGCTGAAAAAACGTTCCCGCGGCTTATACACGAAGCGCGGAGTCAATACTGAATAAAATGACTTAAAAAAGTAATAAACTTATCTACTCACCCTCCGGTGCCCCGATGCGCAGGGCTGCTCCCCGATGTCATCGCGGCTCCCTTCTGGATTCCTGGCTGTTCTTCTCTTCAGCGTGCTGGGCGCCCGCCATGCAATGAAGGAGAACAGCCAAAGTGAAGACAAGAATACGGAGCAGCGATCCATCGGGAAAGAATTGGGAGCAGTGCTGCGCTCGGGGTATGCACAGCGTGAGTATTAAAGTTATTTTTTGTTAATTCTGTGGGGGCACGGCTGCTGCTATTACTTACTGGTTGGGCAAGGAGGCTGCTAGTCTACTGGGGGGTCAGGCTCTTCAAAATGTGCTGGAAAACTATAAGTACTGGCTGGGGTAGAAGAGAAGGTACTGTGCTGTATACTACTGGGGTTTCCAGGCTGGGCTTGATAATACTGGGGGCAGGAGGGCTGTATATACTGGGGGCAGGTGGGCGGTATACTAATGGGGGCAGGCTGGGCTGTATACTACTGGGGCTGGCTGGGCTATATACTGGGGGGTCTGGTGAACAATGCTTTCCCACCTCGGGTTCTTACTTCGAGTCATGTAGGTTTTCCAGTTTTTGTGGTAAAATTCGGTGGGTCTCCGGCTTATAACTAGGGTCGGATATACTCGATATATACGGGTGAAGTTCTTCTCACATGGTCCTGGTAGGTCTAGGACAGAGAAGTGGATTACAGTCCAATTCTTGGTGGTCTAGGGCGAGTGAAATGGGTACTCTCAAAAACCATGTGGTCCAGTACCGATTGGCTAATATCCTTTACTAGAAAAAGAGGGGGATTGTTGCTTGTAGAGAGTTGATAGTTATGTTGATTACCTGAACCAACGGTGAATTGTGAAGGTAAATATAGCCGTTCTATTAAAATAAGAGTCCTTGACCTGCAAATTAGAAGGAAGTGATGACTATTCCTGGAATGTGATACCTCAGGTAAGATCCACCATTGATTGTGCCAACCTTACCGGAACGTTATATAGGTTCCTGGAAATAAAGGGAACCCATGTCCGGAATATAGATAGAAGCTTCCAGTATAGCAAACCTGACATGAGTCACTTCACCTGTCCATGTCCTGCAGATTTCTTTAATCTTGGGACACTCGTGCTGTGACACGGTGCCGAGGGAGGAAGTGCAGAGTTGCCGGAAATGGGAAGCAGCTACGGGGAGGATATTGAGAAAATGTAGTAGAGCGACACCCGTATAGAATCGTGGGGAAATACGGATGGAGTGTGAATGAGGGATCGTTTAGTGCAAAAGTTCAATATTATCTGATGATGGGTGAAAGGGATAGACACCGAGGTGAGTGCGGGGAACGGTGTTCGGAGGTCGGTACGTGGGAACGGCTGGAGGGATGACAACGTGGGTGACACGATGGGAGGTGCGTGAGGCGAAAGGCATGGAGGGTGGAGGCGCGGGACCGAAACGGGACAAGGGAGGCGAGAGTAGGGGACGGGGGCGGAGAAGTGGAGCAGTGGCAGGCTGGGATGGGATCCTGGGGAGAAGGAGGGGAGGCGAGGAGGGGGAAAGGAACAGGTCGATCCGGTTAGGAGGGGGGGAAAGGTAAGGATAGAGGAGTGGGGACGGGAGTGGTAAAGGGGGTTCCGATCCGTCTGAAGGCTTGTGGGCGATGGGGGGAACGGCTGAGCAGGAGTGAGGTGGTGAACGGGCTGGAGGGTCGCGTGGTGCACGGGATGTGAGGGTGAGTGTAGGTGCACGGATCTGTAAGGTGTGCGTGGGCCACGGTGTTGGACGGGTGGCGTGGTGCACGGCTGGAGGGTTGTCCTTAGTGCAGGTGTCTGCATCAGGACGTGTTGGTTTGTCGCATGAGGAATGGAGAGAGGTGAATGACTGCGAGTCGGAACTAGGGGTCCTGGAGGTCTAGATACCGTATGTTCAGTCAAGGTCCTAAGGTCAGTCTACTTTAGATGTCCTAGTCTGGGTTTTTGTTTTATCTGTGGAATCTGGTGTATGGTGACTGTGATCTGGGGGTTTGTATCTGTTAGTGTGGTCTAATTTGGGGAATGTACTGTTTAGGGATTTGGTCTCGGGGGATTGTATTATCTAAGAGTTGGCGGGGTCTTTAGGTTTGGAGTCAGTTTAAGCCTGAGGTTAGTGAAATTTTTGTGTGGGGGGGGGCTGTATGTATTTTGTGATGGGTCCAGTTGAGGTTTGTATTAGATTATGGGAGAGTCTGGTCTAGGTCCTGTATGTTTGTAGGAAGAATAGCCCAGGGTTTGTTTTTATCCACACAGTGTGTGCTGGGTAATATTTCCCTAAGCAGTAAATTTTAGGTATGTCTGGGGGGCGTTTATATTATATTAGGGGCGTCTGTAGGGATTTGATCCAGTCTGGGTTGTATAGAGGTTCAATGGGGTTGTTTTGTATGTAGGGGGTTGTTAGAATGGGTGGTCCTTTTGTAAGGGCATCTGGACAGAGGTTTGTGTATTTCTCTAGGAGGTATGGAGGTCTGTATTTGCCATGAGCGCTGGAGATTGTCTCGGTTTAATAGTCATTCTCGGCATTTGGAGGGGGGGGGGGGGAGGAGTCAGATTTTATTTGGTTTGTGTGAAGTTCTTAAGGAGACATCCAATGACAATGAATAGAATTCCAATGATTTAACAAATTATTATTTATTATTTTTCGTTTTTTTTTAAAAAAAAAATCCCTTAAAAGAGTTTCAAAGAATCCCAAATTTTTCCGATATATATAAAAAGTTTATGCTAACAGTAAAAAGTGTTGATAAAAAACAAAAAAATAGAAAATCACTAGGTTGCAAGCTGTGGGGGCGGCCTCTAACTGTACACACATCAATCTTCCTGCCATTAATTCTTGAGGAAGAAGCCAAGGAGCTTCTTCAAACCTAAGTATTATGTAGAACACCTCTAGGCGTCGCATTGTGGGATTGAGAAGACGACTGCCCATTCATAGTTTTCCTGCTAAATTGTAATTATAAGCAGGGAAACAAGGAAAATGATGAATAAGTTTTACGAACCAGAATGGGTCGTAAAGTTTTTGTTTTGAAACTTCCTTTAGAATAAGAACGGGGTTATGTTAATGTGTAATGACCAGTGGGATGTAACCCACCGTGGCCACAAGACCTTGTGGCATTAACCAGGTGACTCGGTCTGTTTTCACTCTTTCACTCTATCCGGGGTCTGGACTTTTTGTTGTGAATGGATAGGGGGGGCGGCGCGATCTCTCAGAGTAGTCCTATATACTGGTGGCAGCTGGCAAGTTTGGAGTGAACAGTGTGAAGCACAAGCAGTCAGGAAAGGAATAGTCAGAGATAGGCTGGAGTCAGGGCATGGCCAGCAGTGCAGGCAGAAAGTCATGTACAAGCCTAAGGTCAGGGCAGGCTGCTACAGTTCAGAGTCAGTCAATTCGCGGGTCAGACCAATATAAAAACTGCAACATGCGTGATGTTTAGACAAGTAAAGAATCATTTTGTAACCCTACTTTACAATTTTACTAATTTTATTGCGTTTAACTCCATCACTCAGTTGAATGGTTCGGTATAAGATGCCAGAGTGTGAGGGGGGACTCTCTAAGCAGACACCCGGTGCTATGAGATCTTTTGTGTGCTGACAATGTGCTTAGATTATCAGAGTACAGGTTGTATATACACTTTTTTTTAGCTTCTGAACAGTCACTAGTAGCGACACATAGAAAAAGAGAGATCTGAGACCAGATCAGAGATGAGATCTTGAGATGCATATTAAAACACATGACACTCTCAGCTCTGATAACTGAATTTATACACACCCACAGTCATTTTTGATATATGCCTCCCTCCCAGATAAAGACCCTAATCTTGCTTCTAGCTTGTAGAGCAAGTCTCACAACGCGCTTGCGGGATGGAAGTGCCTTGTGTCTGAGCTGGCTGTAATGCAGGGTGGGAAGGGGAGGAGGGGTCTGGATGCAGTGAGGTCGAGAGGCGCTATGTGTGCAGACAAAAGAAGCTATTCATGAGTGGACTTCCAACCGTAGTCAGAAGATTTACGGTCGTAGCCAGGGGCAACCAAAACTGTTATACCCAAAGACTATCGAGACAGGTTGGAATTTAGATCTTTGAAATCGGATTTTTGGAACTAAACAGTGAATTAGACGAAAGTTGTATATCTTTGTAATGCTGAGTATATTAGGAAATCTTGTCTTCGGGTCTGCTCATCTCTACCAGCAAGTCACTGGGAAGTAGAGGCAGTGGGCGTCTCTGGTCGCCGGTGGAGGGATGGACATTGACTAGAGTCAGCCAAAACACAGATATGATTAAGGAAAACTGGAACTTCGAAATATGATGTAATAATTTTTGCACTGATCCCTGGCGATAATCAGATCAATGCGGACTTGGCCTCAGGAACCCCCCAGGGGAAGCCAAGGCAGCAAAAAATTTCAAAAATCCTTAAAGTCAATAGTCAGGTGAATCTAGCATGGAAAAAAAGCATCAGAGGCACAGAAAAGAAAAACTAGGATGAGAAGATCCTCCATAACGGATACACAAATTGGAAAATTTCTTGAGACTCAGAAGATAAATTGCACCGTAAAGAAATTTGGGAAATTACGTTATTATACAAGCAAGGTCACGTTCTGGTTTTTCAAGGCCAATTCGGGCACATTTACTAAGAGGGGCCGCGAGAGGAAGACTGAGCATTTTCGTTGGGTTTCCCATCGATTTCCAAGTGCCGCTGCATTTTACAGGGGTTTTTGGCGCACGCGATCGGATTTTGGCGCATCGGCGCAGGCTTGCAAGCGGACACAGTCGGGGGGGGGGGCTTTTTTCGGATAAAACGATGGATTTGGCTAAGCGCAGGGTGAACATTTCAATTGCGTCACAAGACATGCTACCACATGCACCGGGAAGAAGAAGGTGCCACTCCGGCGGACTTAGCGGGGAGCAACACATGCCAGGATTTATCGGCGCATCGGAATTTAGGGAAGCGTGCCGACTTCGTCTTATCAGACTGTCCGGGATTGGGGGTGATCGCGACAGGACCAGGAAAGTAAATTGCCACTTGTCTCTGGAAAATGTATTAGAGGCTCTCTCTGATCGGGAATTTAAAGGAATTCTCAAGATATATGGTTCAAAAACTAAAGAGGGCACAATCGATGTATACGCGGCACAACAATAGGAATGAAATAAGCCACTGCTGCTTTTCCCGGCTTGGATGCCTATTTTTTTGTGAAACCCAAAGGATTGGGATAGTGACACATGGAAATCACACACATCCTTTAACAGGGAAATAAGAAGTTAAGAAAGTGGATCCTGCAGCAGGGGTGCGCACACCAGTAGTCAGTGTGCCGGTTACAATCCTTCACCTGAGTGGTTAGATGTCCTTTAACATCAAGCATTGACAGGATTGGGATTTTAAAGACAATCCAGTAGATCTTCCGAAGGAACAGATTCCCAACGTTTGGACCTGGTATTAAGTAATTGCGTTCTTCGCAGTACAGCGGTTGTGTTGAGTAGTTACCACCCTGCCGCAGGGGTCTGCGCGTAGGTCCACCTGTTCCGAGGAGTCCATCGCACATAGCCACAGATAGATGGTATATTACTCCACGTGTTGGAGGAGTCAGCACACAGTGACACCGAGAGTAACTTCTTGGTGTCTGGAGTCGTAATTCAGAGGGTTTTTAATGAGACAGACGCGGCTGCGTGCTGACATATCCGAGTGAATCCCCAGGGCACCCATCATACAGATCTGTTATACATATCTACTGTATATGTTCATGATTTACCAGCCTGACACGTCTGACGAGAAAGCAATAGTAAAACCGCTCAGAAAAGACATCACACCGCAAAAACACACAGAGGAATGGTTCGAGAGAGAAAATCACCATGTACACAGCGGAAGTGGTGGCGACGACCCAAAAGAGAGGGAGACGGAGGTGCGTAGGGCCGGCCAAACTACTGACAATGTCATCCATCACATTCAACAGGACCAGAATACAATGTAATGTCCGTCCCTAGGAGCTAGCATCAGTAAGTGCGGATGCAGATAAGATTAGCTAGATAGATAGGATGAAGATAGATAGATAGGATAGATAGTAGATAGATTAGAGATAAATGATAGATAGATTGAGATAGATAGAAGGAGATAGATATGACGATAGATAGATAGATATGAGATAGATAGATAGATATGAGATAAATAGATACGATAGATATACGATAGTAGTAGATAGATAGATAGATATGAGATAGATAAGAAGATAGATAGATAGATAGATAGATATGAGATAGATAGATAGATAGATAGATAATAGATAGATAGCATAGATTAGAGATAGATAGACGATAGATAGGCGATAGTCAGATGAGATATATATGAGATGTAGAACAGATTAGATAGGAGGATAGATAGATGGACTAGACATTAGATAAGATAGATAGATTTGAGATGATAGATGATATGAGATAGGTGGACAGATAGGATAGGCGAGAGATGAGATATGGATAGATAGTTAGATAGGTAGATGGATGGCTATTAGATATGGACAAAGATCTAGAGATGAGGAATGTTTGGATAGATGGATAATGAATAGAATATGTCTCGGGCGGATAACTGGTTCGTCGCTCCTCATCGCGTTGCGCTCAGTCTAATCATCTTTGTCCTGAAATCTGCGCTCGTCAGCGTTTCCCTCCTGCGCTTGTGGGATTGTAAATGGATTTGTGAACGGATATTTTGTGGTTGCTGCAGCGCTGGAGACTTGCATCACACCAAACACATTTCTCTGAACCTCCAGGAACAGTTTGTATTTCATGCGAAACGTTCTGTCCATCGGGTTCCTAGATCCATAGTCCGGATCATCCATAGTGCACAAAATCCATGTTCCTCAGTCCACGGCATGTGATAACCCGGAGGACATTCCCAGGCAGCACCCTGCGGTTATACGGAATATTCTCCATGTATAGGACAAGAAAACTGTGAGGTCTGTCTCAGCGCCAACACACACAGATATACCCGTATTTTCGCGACTATATGGGCACGGATTATGAGGCGCACACAATTAATTGCCGGTTTGAAAATGTGTTCAAGGTTCACTATATAAGGCGCACCGGCTTATAAGTGTATGAATGACACAGGGGTGGCAGACCTGGCACAGTACAAGGCAGCTGTGTCTGGAAGTACGGTTCATATAATAAGGCGCCACCGGATTATAAGGCGCACTGATGTAAGGGATGAATGACCAGCAGGTGGGCAGAACCTTGTGCACCGTTCAAGGCAGCGGTGGTCTGTAAGTACCGTTCATATATAAGGCGCACTGGACTATAAGGCGCACCTGATTATAAGGATGTATGTACCAGCAGGTGGCAGTACTGTGCACAGTACAACGCAGCTGTTGTATGTAAGTACGGAAGGGTCAATATTTAAGGCGCCACTGGACTCTAAGGCGCCCTTGATTCTGAGAAAATCGCAGGATATTTTGTGCGGCCGTATAGTCCGACAATAGGTATACGGTGGGCAGTATTGAATATTATAGGCCCCTATCAAGTCTGGCAATCACTTCCACATCTGGTCCTAGAATCGCTTCTTGGGGAATGGAGGAGGTGCCTTCTGCTGCTTTCAATGTGTGGTTGCAGGACCTTGGAGGACCTTAAAGGTCCTGAAATTGGCTCTTGTATACATGTGTATAGAGAGCAGGAACAGATATACCAATTTTCATTGGGTGAAGGTCCTTATCCGTATAAAATGGGGGTGGTGGTTTGGGTGGTTATGGGCCCCCTAGATGGCTTGGGCCCGGGCTACTGCCCAAATCGCCAATATGATAACCCACTGTAAGTTTTGTAATTTGTTGACCAACCCTTTGTAGGGCTACTACCTGGCGGCTTGTTGACTCACAGCCTACTTTCCCGCCTTTTCCCAGGATCTTGAACAACATGATGAGCGGAAATGGTTATTCTTTCCCACTGGTCACACCATAAGGGTAATTCTCGGTGCCTATTATCGCAAATTAAAAGTAAACTTTTAATTTAATATTTCCCACTTTTTCCCCCCAAAATCAAACAACAGCAGCACAGGGTCCACTCTAGTGCCTGAATGGGGACTCATTGGACCTACCACAGCGAGATCCAGCCCAACCCATTAAAGGGATAATATCGATACAATACACCCCCACCCCCCCATCGAGAACCATCAATTGTGGGGGCTCTCCAGAGGCTTTCTAGCCTACATTTCCCTTTTTTTCTATGATCTTTCATTTCTGAGAAATAATTCCATTTTTTCTAGACTCCTGGTGCACGGGATGCGGGTGGCTACAACGAGGGATGCACCTGCTTTCTTCTATCATACACATAATTCTAGGTGAAACATCATATATTGACACATGGACCTTGCTGGCTAGTGATGACAGTATATAGAAGTGCAATCAGTAGATCAGGGAGCCCGCTCCAGTGCTCTGAAAAGCTAATTTGCATATATTAAATGTGTTTTTCTTATAAAACAATAGATGACTGGGAGGAAACAGGGAAGAGAATGTGAAACCTGAAGGCATAACGGGTTGCACCATCTCTCAGGGCAGTCAATTACATCCGCAGTGATTGTGATCATTGCACCCGCCACACTCACTTATAGGGGAGGAGGAACCCTGAACCACACTTTTTTGTGTCAGAATAGACCATTGAGATAATGACTGATCTCATTTACTGGGATTACAGGGTTTCTGTTGAATCTAATGAGCCTCTATACTCTTATGTGGTCGCTGGTGGCCGGCTGCTGATAGTGTCATGCTCCACCACCATAGAGGGAGGAGCCTGGCAAAATCTTTTTGAATGTTTGGAATTTTTCTTATAGAATTAGATCGAACCTGAACTTGCGTTATCAATTGGACGGACCACCAGAACCAGAAAAATGGAATATATTTCGTTGACTTTCACAAATTTCAAAAAATTTGCCTACAACTTGTGTGGGGATGGTGAGTATGTGATTTGGGTTCTAAGCTCCACCAGGAAATAATCATTTATCATGAAAAAAATATTAAAATAATATTCGAAGGTCCTGCTGGGCCCGATGGCTCCCCGATGCCAAAGTAATAGCGCCCCAGAAACCCTCAATGATGAAGAAAAAATTTTGGATTTGGGACCTCTTTCCCCTTATATTTAGTAGGACATAGGATGTTGTGTAAGTTGTAGGTCTTCATACAATAAGTGTTAATGTGGACATATGTGAGACAACCAGAACGGTAACCAGTGCCGGCCCTATCCCTGCGCTCCAGAATCAATTACGGAATATTAACTTTGCCATAATGTTCCATATTTTCCCTAATTGTATCCTTTGACAAGTCGACTGCCGCTCGAGCGAGAAATTATTGGACCCTATTTTTAGAGTGATGATTATACAGAGGTACTTAGCACCCGGGAGAGGGCGTGTCATCAATGCTGACACAGATGCTGCGCCCTGGAAGTCAGGGCCGCCGCAATGAAGGGGCGATAGAGGGGAGAGTTTGGTAAATCTGCTTTGTAACAGTTGGAGTCTGGTGAAAAAGTGGAATCACACAACATGAACTGAACGAGATACCAGGGATACATTTATTACCTTCATCATTCACTGGACCCAACCATGGATTTCATTAATTAAAGTACCACTGCCCTAGAACACCAGGGAATAAGTGTATTAGGCACAATCGACTGCAGAAGACCACAGGACAGAGATGGACCTTACATTCAGTGATCAGAAACCCACATGGATAAATAATTTAATTCTCAGTCATTGTGCCCTGGACCACCAGGATTGTATAAGTCATGTCATTTAATTACCGACATAGAGAGTTATAACGCATTAACGACGTCCACGCTCACTGCCCTAGCGACCACCAGGGATACAGATATATCACAATCACTGCATGGACACCAGGGATTTACACTCATTCATTTAGATACAGCCGCAAGCCACCAGGACTATAAAAGCATTACGCTCAGATCACTGCACTGACCACCAGGGTACAGATATTACTTGAGCATTTGCCTGGGACACCCAGGATTAAAGTCATTCATTTAAATTTAGAGGTATATAAACAAATCTCTTTCAGGGCGTAGCACTGTCTGCGGAGAAGAGAGAATAGTGCACAGACCGCATGTGGGACCAACGACCAGTGCACTTGACGGTACCAATCCTGGAATATAAATCTAATTTGACCAGTCTGCAGCTACTAACAACATACAATTACTGTATGATTACACATTCTAGGGAACATATCCAGCACTGCTGCCGAAAGCACAGATCCCAGCCAGTAGTTAAGGAACAAAGCTAGTTGGAGAAGCTACAATCTGGAATATAAATCCATTATCACAGTCCTGCTGCTCCAACAACACAAGTAGACGGTGGTATATATAAAAACAAAAAACAAAAAACACAAATCTCTTCAGGGCCAGTACACTTCTGCAGCAGAGAATAGTGCAAAGCAGTGTGAGGACAACCCAGAGCACTTGAACGATACAATCCTGGAATATAAATCAATATTTGACAGTTCTGCTGCTACTAACAACACACACATACTGGAGGATTATACATCTCTCAGGGAAAAAATCCAACCGCTGAAGAAGCACAGATCACAGAGTGTAAGGACAAAAGTAGGCGGAGACGCACAATCCTGGAATATAATCCATTTATCACAGTCATGCTGTTACTAACAACATACAAAAATGTTTGAATTACACATTCTCTCCGAGGAACAATACCTAAACAACTGCCTGACAGAGAGCACAGAGCACAGCAGTGTAGGATTGCCTGAGGAACCTGTGCAGTTGATAGAATACAATGTAACTATCAAGCACAAACCTTTTACTCCACACTAAGACTTTACTGCAGCTGCACCTGCTTTCTAGAATGCGCTACCCAACAATTTTCCCCTAAAAAGCTCTCTACTTACCTCCCACACCCCTTGCACTTTATGGCTTCAGTGCCATCTTGTTTAAAAAAAAAATGGCTAAAGGGGGCGACATCCAGTACATGTATTATCTTGATGTCCCCTCTATGCTTGCCTAGATTTAAGTCTCTTGTGGCAGAGTCCTCATAGGTGTATTTGATATTGTTGAATGGACCATCAGTTGGCTAATACTACCCCCCCCCCCCTCCCATTGTGTCTATACCCTGCGGTGTATGTAGGGGAGGGGATGATTATTCCGGCAATGATTACAGTTTCCTCTGTAGGGAGACGCAGGATACGATGTCCTGACAATGGAAAAGTCTCCAGACCGAAGATAAACTTCAAAGCTAGCGACTCGTGGTCACACCCCATGTACACATCGCACCCCGAGTACACAGCGCCCCAGCGAAAGGGTCACATCTGCAAACAGATATGAAGGAGATTATCCTGCATAGGACAGTCATGGAGCCTGCTAGAGCACTACGAGCTCAGTATAACAGCACCAGAACCAGTGTGGCTGTACCAGGGACTGCATCTGTATCACCAGAATAAGACCCAATCATATGGATCAGAGAAAAACGGACGCTACTGCACCCAGAAACACCCACAATATTCCCAGACTTCTCACTTCTCTTGAGCTGCACCAGTTCTCTGGAATGTGTTACCTAGGGCAGTCAGATACCAAACTTCCATAGTTTTAGAGATACCCTAAAAACCCAAATCTTATCATAGCACAGGGATGCGGCATCTGTGACTGATGGTGCAGCGGTCGGGGGGGGTCCTATGACTGGGTGCAGACAGGTAGGGGGGTCCTACTGCGATGATGGCTTGCAGCGGTAGGGGGTTCTGAGGACTGATGGGTGCAGCGGTTGGGGTATGCGGATGATGGGCAGCGGTGGGGGTCCGTGATGATGGTGCAGTGGTTGGGGGTCTGCGATGATGGGCAGAGGTTGGGGGTCCTGCGATGAGGTTGTGCAATCGGTTTGGGTCCTGCGACTGATGGTTGCAGAGGTTGGGGGTCTGCGGCATGATGGTTGCAGCGGTTGGGGGTCCTGCGACTGATGGTGCAGCGGTTGGGGGTCCTGCGACTGATGGTGCAGCGGTTGGGGGTCCTGCAAAATAATGGGCAGCGGTTGGGGGTTCCTGCAATGACTGGTGCTGCAGCGGGTTGGGGTCCTGTGATGGGGTGCAGTGGTAGGGGGTCCTGTGACTGATGCGTCATGGTTGGGGGACCTGTGACTGATGGTGCATCTGTAGGGGGTCCTGTGACTGATGTTGCAGCAGTAGGGGGTCCTGGAGGATGTACGGAAACACCGGAAATAGCACAGCGCCCCACAAAACTGCGGGTTTGCAGGGGAGATGGGTACCTGCAGCTACCTCCCCATTCCCCTACATGGCACAATGATGGCGCTGTATCACCAAGAATGACGGCGGTGCTGGGAGTAGAACCCCTTATTAATCGATATTAAAGGGGTTGTCCGAAATTACCAAGGTTCCCCAAGCTTATCAAAAACTGGGAATAGTCCCCCCCCCCTAACTATCAGGGGCATGACAAACGTTGCGTTTTGGTTGCGTTTCATTGCGTTTGACACGCATATATACAACAGTGTTGAGAGGTAATTGGCCTATTACATTAACGTTTACGTTTTGTAAACACAATGTTAACGCAAGCGTAACAACGCATGTGTTAAGCTTTGTTAACACATGCGTTAAACATCGTGTTTACTATGCGTTTTGTAAATGCAATGTAACACTGATGTAATAGGCAAATCAACCTCTCCCTCAGCGGTTGTATATGCGTGTCAAACGCAATGACATGAAAAAACGCAGGTCAAACCGCAACGTGTGAAACGACCCTCAGGATTAATAAAGGGGTGTCCAAGTGGAAACATTACGCATTAGGGTGACTGGGACCTCGCGGGCGAATGGGCGGTAATGTGTCAATTTAAGAGAACCCAAAACCAAACAAAATTCCTAAAATTAAAAAAAAATTACAAAATAAAACAAAAAAAACATGACGTTGTCCAGGTGGGATTCTGTACCTTCTCAGCGAGTCCATGATGCGATGTGCTCGGGGGTGTACAGGGCGCTGGCCGTCTGGTTGCCCCTTGGCTCGCCGGGGCTGATAGTGAGAGGCGCCGGCACACAGAGCCGGGCCGGGTCCTGAGGAGGCCGGAGGCCTTGCAGAGTCTGAGAAGCCATACCACAGCGGGGACTATACCTGCAGGAAGACACAATGTCATGTGCATGTAGCAGGACTGCGAGTGTGTCAACTCAGTACTGTCGCAGAGCTGAGCTGTATATGTCACCACAATGTGCAGTGTAGCAGAGCTGAGTGTGTGCACCACATTGTGCATATGAGCAGACTGAGGTGTGTCACTCAATGTACATTGTAGCAGGTGAGGTATGTCACCCCAATGTGCATGTAGCAGAGCTGAGCGTCTATGTCACCAACAAGTGCATGTAGCAGACTGAGCGTGTGGCACCACAGTGTGCTGCATGTAGCAGAGCTGAGCGTATGTAACCCCAATGTGGCATGTAGCAGCGCTCGAGCGTGTAAAAAGGACCACAACAAATGTGCATGTAGCAGAGATGGGGTATGTCATCACAAATGTGATTTGTAGCCGAGACTGAGCGTTGTGGGCCCACATTGTGCATGTAGCAGAGCTGAGCGTTGTGGCACCCAGATGTGCAATGTAGCAGAGCTGAGCGTGTGGGGCACCACATGGGCATGTAGCAGAGCTGAGAGTGTGGCACCACAGTGTTGCATGTAGCAGTGCTGACGTCTCGTGTCCCCACACTGTGCATGTAGCAGAGCTGAGCGATGGGGCCCACAATGTGCATGTGAAGCAGAGATGACGCGTGTGGACACCACAATTGGGCATGTAGCAGAGCTGAGCGTGTGGCACACAATGTGCATGTAGCAGAGATGAGCGTGTGGCACACCAATGTGCATTGTAGCCAGAGATGTGCGTGTGGCACCAACAATGTGCATGTAGCGAGCTGAGCGTGGGCACACAATGGGCATGTTAGCGAGCTGAGCGTGTGGCACCCCAACAATGTGCCATGTAGACAGAGCTGAGAGGGTGGCACCCCAGTGAATGTACGCAGAGCTGAAGCGTATGTACCACAATGTGCATGTAGCAGAGCGAGCGTGTGTCACCACAAGTGCATGTAGTAAGAGCGGGTTTTTTTTTTTTTAGCGTGTTGCACCACAAATGTGCAGTAGCAGAAGCTGAGCGTGTGCACAACATGTGCCAGGAGCAGAGCTGAGAGGTTGTGCACCACAATGTGCATGTAGCAGAGCTGAGCGTGTGGCACCAACAGTGTTGCATGAGCATGTGCTGAGGGGGTAACCACAATGGCATGTCGCAGAGCTGAGCGTGTGGCACCCACAATGTGCATGTAGCAGATCTCGAGAGTATGTCACCGCACAATGGGATGTAGCCGTGCTGAGCGTGCGTCACCACAATGTTGCTTAGTAGCAGTGCTGAGATGCAGTCACACACACAATGTGCATGTAGCAGAGCTGCGAGCGTATAGTCACCCACAATGTGCATGTAGCAGGGTCTGAGCGTATGCAACACAATGTGATGTAGCAGAAGCTGAGTGGGTGTGACCCCAAATGTGAGTGTGCAGCTAGTAGACTCTACGCCTAGTGCAGTATTATAGTGGATTTTATTAGTCATCAGCAGGGTGTCCCAGTAAATTGCACTCACTATGCAAGTAAGTAAACATAGTGCGTCCGGACTGCAGAAAGGTCGCACCACTTCCCTGGGAGTGTCCATCGATGTGACTGCGCAGCCTCCCTTGAAATACAAATAACATTGTAAGGCAGGCTGTCTGCTTATATGGAGGGGGAGGGGAATGGTAACAGACGAACATGTGGGATCAGAGCGCAGCCTCTGGCACTTGTGCCCGGGGAAATTAGCACAAGCGGAGAGCAGAGATGAGCCCGGGGGAAAAGAGTCCTGAGACAGAGAAATAGTACAAATGGGGCAAATATGAAATGTAATTTAAAACAGGCCCTAGTGCGTGACGGGTCTTGGTGCTGCAGCTCCTGTGGTTTGGTGTTGGGATCGTGCTGTCCGGTGGTTGGGTGTGGGGCTGGTTTGTGCTCCCGCTGGTTGTGTGTTTGGGCTAGGTGATGATCCCTGCTGGTTGTGTGTGGGATGGTGCTGCTCCATGCTGGGGGGGTTTGGTGGGGCCGTGATTGCGCTACTGCTGGTTGTGTGTGGGATTGGTGTGCTCCTGCTGGCATGTTTTGTGTGGGATTGGTGCTGCTACCTGCTGCTTGTGTGTTGGGGGCTTGGTGATGCTCCGCCTGCTGCTTGTGTGTGGGGATGGTGATGCTCCTGCTGCTTGTGTGTTGGGCCTGGTGCTGTCCGCTGGCTATAAGTGGGATGGTGCTGTCTCCTGCGGGTTGTGTGTGGGTTGGTGATGCTCCTGCTGGTTGTGGTGGACTTGGTTGAGTGCCTCCCTGCTGGTTGTGGGTTGGTGGGGCTTGGTGCTGCTCCATGCTGGTAGTGTGTGGGCCTCGGGCTTCTACCTTGCTGGTGGTGTGTTGTTGGGCTTGGTGATGGCGTCCCTGCTGGTGTGTTGTTGGGCATTGGTGATGCTCTGACAGGTGGGTGTTGGGGCTCGGTGCTGATCCGGGCTGGTTGGTGTTGGGCTCGGTGCCTGCTCCCTGATGTGTTGTGTTGGGCTCGGTGCTGCTCCTGCTTGGTCTGTGTGTTGGCTCGGTTTGACTTGCTCGGGATGGTTGTATGTTGGGCTTGGTGCTGCCCCCTGCTGGTTGTGTGTTGGGCTTGGTGCTGCTCCCTGCTGGTTGTGTGTTGGGCTTGGTGCTGCTCCCTGCTGGTTGTGTGTTGGGCTCAGTGCTGCCCCATGCTGGTTGTGTGTTGGGCTCGGTGCTGCTCCCTGCTGGTTGTGTGTTGGGCCCGGTGCTGCTCCCTGCTGGTTGTGTGTTGGGCTTGGTGCTGCTCCTGCTGGTTGTGTGTGGGGCTTGGTGCTGCTCCCTGCTGGTTGTGTGTTGGGCTCGGTGCTGCTCCTGCAGGTTGTGTGTTGGGCTCGGTGCTGCTCCGGGCTGGTTGTGTGTTGGGCTCGGTGCTGCTCCGGGCTGGTTGTATGTTGAGCTCGGTGCTGCCCCCTGCTGATTGTGTGTTGGGCTTGGTGCTGCTCCCTGCTGGTTGTGTGTTGGGCTCGGTGCTGCTCCTTCTGGTTGTGTGTTGGGCTCGGTGCTGCTCCGGGCTGGTTGTGTGTTGGGCTCAGTGCTGCTCCCTGCTGGTTGTGTTTGGGGCTTGGTGCTGCTCCCTGCTGGTTGTGTTTGGGGCTTGGTGCTGCTCAGACAGACCCATCATTCTTCTTGTATGTTATAGTGTTGAACATTTGTCCTATATTAACATTTACAATCTCTCTTATGTGTAATAGGGTCCTGGAGAGGAGAGGATAGTCCCATCATTTTACCCACAGGAAGCCTTAGAGGCCATGATTTATAGATCCAGAGATCAGCAGGAGGAAGATCTCCTGGTCACTCCCTTGATCTCAGGCTCCAGATGGTCCCACCAAAAAGTAGCAGAGGATGAGGGTTATAGTCCACACTTCCTCAATGCTGCGTCCTGGGAAGTTTCCATTGTGTGATTTTCACTGTAGCTGCATTTTTCTGCAGTTTCACTACAATATTATTAAAGACCATCTGTAGCTCCTGGCGTTGCCCGGGATAGTAAGTGACTGCTCTTAGCTGTAACAAAATACGATGAGATAACAAAAAATATTTTATATGTACCTGTAGACTCAGTCTCTGACTGTCTCTGTCACTGACACTGTCTGTCGGTCTCGGGAACTCTCATTCAGTGACTGTCAGTCTCAGGCACTCTCATCCCAGTGACTGTCGGTCTTGGGCACTCTCATTCCAGTGAATGTTGGTCTCGGGCACTCTCATTCCAGGGACTGTTGGTCTCGGGCACTCTCATTCCAGAGACTGTCGGTTTCGGAAACTCTCATTCCAGCCACTGACGGTCTCGGGCACTCTCATTCCAGGGACTGTCGGTCTCGGGCACTCTCATTCCAGGGACTGTCGGCCTTGGGCACTCTCATTCCAGGGACTGTCGGCCTTGGGCACTCTCATTCCAGGGACTGTAGGCCTTGGGCACTCTCATTCCAGCGACTGTCTCTGTCTCTGACTGTCAGAGATTTAGCAGAAGTGTCTGAGAGCAGAACTGCTCTTGTCGCCCAAGGCAACCAATCAGAGCTCAAGTTTCATTGTTTCATCTCTGATTGGTTTCTATGGGCACTAGAACAGTTTTACGTCAGACACTTCTGACTTCTCCCCCTATGTCGGTCTCTATCCATCTCACCTCACACTTCAGCGTCTTATACTCATTGCCTATAGTAACCAATTATAGCTTAGAGCTCAAATAAATGACCTGTGGCAGAGCAGCAACCAATCACGGCTCAGCTTCCAACTGCCCCAGCAGCAGCAGACAATGGTTCCTGTATATGGTGGATAATAAGTGGATTTTGGAAAGTGTGGGGTGAAAATTTCGGGTCAAAACTGAGTCTATGACTTTCCCTGAGTCACAGACAGTGGCTGTGCAAGATTTGGTGACTGTAAATTCGGCTGTACAGATTCCTTTAGTGCAGAGGTCCCCAACCTTTTTTGCACCAGGGACCGGCTTTAAGCTAGACCAGTTTTCCATGGCCCGGTGGGGGTGGGGGCTTTGGTCATATGGGGTGGGGTTATGGAGGGGTGGAGCTTATAATATAAGATATCAAGGAGTGTCCGGACCAGATCCATCATATTGGTTTGGTGTAAAAATAAAGCAATGCAAAATCGCCATGTAGTTTAAAATGCATACAGAGTATCGCCATGTAATATAAAATGCATACAGCGTATCGCCATGTAGTATAAAATGCATACAGAATATCACCATGTAGTATAAAATGCATGCAGAATACCGCCATGTAGTATAAAATGCATACAGCGTGTCGCCATGTAGTATAAAATGCATACAGCGTATCACCGTGTACTATAAAATGCATACAGCATACCGCCATGTAGTATAAAATGCATACAGAATACCGCCATGTAGTATAAAATGCATACAGCATATCACCATGTAGTATAAAATGCATACAGCGTATCACCGTGTACTATAAAATGCATACAGCGTATCACCATGTAGTATAAAATGCATACAGAATACCGCCATGTAGTATAAAATGCTTCCAGCGTGTCACCAAGTAGTATAAAATGCACCCAGCATGCCACCAAGTATTATTAAAATAAGATAATGTAACGCCCAGTAGTATAAAATGCATACTGAATACTGCCATGTGTACAAAATATCACAAAATGCTGCATATACATACAGCATATATACACAAAACAAACACTAGATACAGCATATACACATATAACACTATCAACACAACATATATACACACATTAACATAACAATACAATATTACAAACACACAAACACACATATTACACATATATATACACATTATACAATAATACATACAAATTATACACATATATACACATATATATATATGCAAAGATAAAGTACCTTACCTCTGTTGTGTCTTGGAAATTTCCGTGCCTTGTCTGCAGCTGTGGTGGCGCGGTGAGGTAGCGGGAGCGGGTTAGGTCTTGAGAGCCGCGAGCAGGCGAGAGGTGGCTAGAGAGCTGGAGTTAAGCGGGGGCAGGGGAGCCGGGAGCCTGGAGGGGGGGGGCGGGCGTCGTGTAGCGGAGCGGGTTGAGACGGGGTGGAAGGGGAGCCGGGAGCCGAGAGCTGGAGGGGGGGGGGCATTCGCCGGGGCGGATATAGCGAAGCGGGTGGGGTACGGGAAGGACAGGGGAGCGGAGAGCGGAGAGCGGAAGGGGGGGGGTCAAGAGCCGAGAAAACCGGGAGCGGGGTGCAGAGGGAGCGGAGAGCCGAGAGCGGAGGTAGTGGTAGGGGCGGGGAACCTAACACTTGCTGCCTGCAGGCAAAACTATAGAACAGCGCCCCCTTCCGCCCCATACAGGAGTAATATATTGGTTATTTTTTTAGTAAAATGGGTTCTCCTGGCAGGGCTACACCCATCTGCGACATTTGGGTAGAAGAAAGAAGAAGAAACACTGATTTTAAGTGTAAACGGTCCCTGTTTGTAGATCAGAACTGGCCACTATGCCGCCCCTCATCTTACTGACAGGTGTGCTCCTGAGTGGAAGAGGTTCAACTTGCCTCATGCTGTGTTTTGGCACCCCTGGGTAGGGGAAGCTTGAGCAGGGGCGGGAGCGAGAATGAGACCAGATGGGGGCGTTAGTCAGCGCACCAGAAGGTTTGATGACGGGAAGTGGAGAGCCGGGACAGGGGGACCGAAGGGGCGAGCGGAAGCGCCGGGGCGCACGGGGGCGGAGGGAAGCGGAGAGCCAGGAAACCAGGAGGGAGCGGATAGGCCGGTAGCAGGGGGAGAGATCCAGGAGCAGGGTGGACTTACGGAGGAGAGCGGGACAGGAGCCTGAGGCTTGAGCGGGTCAGGGAGCGGGGAGAGTGCGAGAGCCTGGAGCGGGGGAACATCGGGCCGGCATGGTCTGGGGGCGTTGTAAGGTGCCGCGGGTCGGGGGTTGGCGAATACAGGGTGCTAGACAGCGTGGGAGATTCGGTGGTCCCGTCACCCGGTAGTGCGGGGCTCAGTGTTGCCCGGTGACCCCGCACGGAGCCCGGGACCTTATGAATCTCCACCGGCCCGGTCTTTCCGACGGACCGCGCGTGAGTGGGACCTCCTTCTTTAGTGGAAACATCCATACACAAAAAACACACACATATTACATGCACAGACATACACTACACACATATCTCATGATACACACACATACATGCATAATCCAATTCACCACCCCACTCAGTAATGGCATTACACACACAATACTACATACATGACACCTTCCAACACTCCACAAACCTACACTACACTTACATAACATACACGAGTACATTACATGCAATCAAGAGCATCACATCAAATGCATAGTAAACATACATACTACATAACATAATCTCATACAAACACAACATACACCCACAAATCCATCCAGCACCACACAATCACACTACATAACTACTAACATAACATATACACAACATCACACATCACTCTAGGCTTTATATATTAGGATACACATTGTTTTTCCATGGAATACTTCTGGCCATCTGACGATCTTGCAGAATATTTCTTCTCCTCGTGCTTTTGCTTTTCACTTGGGTATCTTGCGCCTGATAGGTGATTGTCCGGCGTGTTTGGACTAAGATGGGATCCATATGTCCATGCACTCACTTTCCACACTAAGAGCGCAGGATCTTTCCCCTGTGAGTCGTCGTCTATTGATGTTTGTATGTGCGATGATTCGATACATTTTGCAAAACTTTGTGCACCAGTCACAGTAACTCATCGCTAATGTGTCACAGATTTCTCTCCTATGGCGGTTCTATGGGACATTTGTGCAAGGCCAGAGGTCATCCAGGTTGTCCTCTAAGTCACAGCTCAGTCAATGTGAAGTATTTGTTAAAAAGGCCATCACAATGAAGGGTTAACATATCCCAGGTTGTCAGATTCATGGAAAACCTGGTGGAGAAGTTAGCAACTCAGCACATTGGGTGCTTTGGGGGCGTCTCCATAGAGCTACAAGGATCGGGGTCCCTCAGCTGTAATCCTGGCCGGAACCACAAGGACATATCCATCATGGCTGACTTGGATCGACCTCCCCCTCAGTAGCCGGCTCATCCTGGTAGAAGAATAATTCAAGAAGAGGGAAAAGTTTGCTGCTGACCATCAGGATTAGATCTGGACCCAACACCCCCAAAGGTTCTTGGGGTCACATTTCGAAACTAATGAACCTTAATTTTATGGACCATTGTTTGGGGGAAAGTCAGGATGAAAGCGCCAAAGTGATTACTCTGGAGGGTGAAGCCCACCTGGAAGATTCCTTGTAAAGTTCTTGGGTTTGTACCTACACAACGTGGAGTAACTATTAGGGTGCACTATATTCCATACATTTCATGAAATGAATTGGAAAATTTTTTTACATTTGCCACATTTCAGACGCACGACCTTCCAGAGGTGATTACTAATGAGAGCGGCTGCTGCCTGATGTAAGATGCAGAAATCACAGGCGAAGGATAAACTATGACCCATGTCAATATTCATGAGCGCCACGCGTGGGATCGTCTTCTCAAGAGCCCTTGATTTGTGTGGTAAGTACCAGTTATAACAGGAACATTATAGAATATTATCTGATAGTCAGTGATTGTGTGAGAAAAACAAGCAGTCCTCCCCATGCTCATCGGATTGGTCCCTGCAGAATGAGGGCGGTTCTGATGGTAATGGAGGTATCTGATTTAAGCAACAAAAAAGAATATTATAACTTGCCTATGATACTGCGCCCATTGTATCAGGAAAGTAACTACATCATGCCTGCCCTGTGTACCAGAATATAACTACTATATACGGCCCCTATGTACAGGAATATAACTACTTAATTCTGCCCTGTGTACAAGAATATAACTTACATAATATGCTCCTTGTACAGGAATATAACTACTAAAATACTGCCCTATGTACAAGAATATAATACTATAATAGTGCCCCCTAGTAACAGGAATAGTAACTAACTATTAATACTGCCCCCTATGTACAGGATATAACTACTATAATACTGCCCCCTATTACAGGAAGATAACTACTATAATATTGCTCCCTCTGTACAACGAATATAAACTACTTAATACTGCCCCCTATGTAACAAGAATATAACTCAATATTAATACTGCCCCCCTATTGCTAAGGAATATAACTACTAATAATGCGTCCCCTGTTACAGAATATATAATCTACTATAATACTGCCCCCTATGTACAGGAATATGACTACTATAATACTGCCCCCTATGTACAAGAATATAACATATAATACTGCACCCCTGTTACAAGGAATATATACAATAATACGGGCCCTATGTACAAGAATTTAATAACGGTCTCAAGAATGACGCCAGTGCTATAACAAGAATCTAACTACTTAATACTAGCCCTATATGGACAAGAAATATATCTACTGATAATATGCCCCCAGGTAAAGGAATAAATACTATAATACTGCCCCACCATGTACAAGAGATTATAACTACTATAAGACGCTCCCTATGTACAAGAATATAACTTACTATCTACTGCCCGCCTATGTACAAGGAATATAACTACTATAATACGCCCTCTAGGTACAAGAATATAACTACTATAATACTGCCCCGATGTACAGGAATTAACTTACTATCATACTGCCCACTAAGATACAGAATATACCTACTATAATTATTGCCCCTAGGTACAAGAAGATAACTACTATAATACTGCCCCCTATGTACAAGGAATATAACTTTATAATATGCCCCTATGTTAGAAGATAAGAAACTACTATAATACTGCCCCCTATGGACAGGCATATTAAATACACTCATAACTGCCCATAAGTACAAGAATATAACATATAATCCGCCCCTATGTCAAGAGATATAAACTATATAATACTGCCCACCCTATGTACAAGAATCTAACTGCTATAAGTAATACCCCCTGGTACAAAATATAACTCCTATAATAATGTCCCCTAGTACAAGAATTAATACTATAATACTGCCCCCTAGTACAAGAATATTACTACTATAATACTGCTCCTTCTAGGACAAGGATATAACTACTTAATACTGCCCCGATGTACAGAATAATAAACAATATAATACTGTCCTCAGGACAAGAATATAAATACTTAATACTGCCCCTATGTACAGGAATATAACGACTAGAATACTGCCCTTATGTACAAGAATATAACTACTACATACTGCCCCCTATGTACAGGAATATTACTATATAATTACTGCCCCCATGTACAAGAAATATAAAAACTACTATATCCTGCACCATGTTACAGGAATATAACTACTTAATACGCCCTCCATGTACAGGAACATAACTATTATAATAACGCCCACCTAGGTACAAGAAGATAATACTATACATATGCCCCCTATGTACAAGACATAAAACTACTATAATACTGCCCACTATATACAAGACATAACTACTATAATACTGCCCCTATGTACACGCAATATAATGCTATAATTACTGCTCCCTTATGTACAAGAAGTAACTACTATTAATATGCCCCCTATGTACAGGAATATAACTACTATAATATGCCCCCTATGTACAAGAAATATAACTAATATCTAATATGCCCCCTATGTACAGGAATATAACTACTATAATACTGCCCTATGTAACGGACTATAACTACTATTAATACTGCCCCCTATGTACTAGAAAATAGCTACTAGAAATACATGCCCCTATGTACAGAATATAAACCACGTATAATGACTGCCCTAGTAAGAGAATATAACTACTATAAGGCGCCCCCTATGTACAGAAGATAAAACCTACGATAATCGACTCCCTATTACAGGAAGATAAACTATATTATACTGCCCTCTGTGTACAAGAATATACTAATATAAATTACAAAGCCCCTATGTACAAGAAGATAACTACTATAAATACTCTCCCTCATATAAGAATATAACTACTATAATACTGCCCCCTCTGTAGAGGATATGAACTACTATAATACTGCCCCCTATTGGTACAGGAATATAACTACTTATAGCTGCCCTTGTGTCAAGACTATAAACTATATAATACCGCAGGCCCCCTATGTACAAGAATTGGTTATAACTACTATGTAATACTGCCCCCCTATGTCACCAAGAATATAAAACTACTATAATACGGCCCCCTATGTACTGAGAAATATATAAATATATAATACTGCCCCCTATGTTACAAGATATAAAAAACTATAATTATTGCCCCCTAGGTCCAAGAAGTATACTACTATAATACTGCATCCTATGTACCAGAATATAAACTACTATAATTACGGCCCCCTATGTACAGAAAATGTATTTACACTACTATAATATGCCCCCTGATGTTACATGCATATAGACTACTATAATACTGCCCCCTATGATACAAGAATTATAATACTATAATATTGCCCCCTATGTACAAGAATGATAACACTATATAATACTGCCCCCTATGTACAAGAATATATCTACTATAATACTGCCCCTATGTTCAGGAATAGAACTATATAATAATGCTGCTACCCTATGTACAAGAATATAACTACTCATAGCCTGCCCCTATGTACAATGACACTATAACTACTATAATACTGCCCCAATGTTCAGAGGAATTTATAACGTACGTATAATGACTGCCCCCTACGAGTAGCACGAATACGTAGACGCGCTCGCCACTAATCAGATACTGACCCTATGTGTCAGGAATGTATAAATACATATGAAACTGCCCTAGTACAAAGAATATCACTCTACTAGAATACTGCCCGCCTAGGGACAAGAATATAACTACTATAATACTGAATTCCTTATGTAAAGAATATAACTACTATAATACTGCCCCCTATGTACAGAAAAGTTAATCTACTATAATACTGCCCCCTAGGTACAAGAATATAACTACTATATACTGCCCTCCTAGTACAAGAATATAACTACTATAATAATGCCCCCTATTGTACACAGAAATAACTATTAGAATGACTGCCCCCTATGTACATGAATATAATATAACTACGCGTATTACTAACCTGCCCCTCCACTAGTACAAGAATTATAATACTATCATACTGCCCCCACTAATTACAAGAATATAACTACTAGGAATTACTGCCCTATGTACAAGAATATAACTACCTATAATGGTTAAAAAAACTGCCCCCTACTGAAAGGAAAAATAACTATATATAATGCCCCCTATGTACAAGAATATAACTACTATAATACTGCCCCCTATGTAAAAGAATATAACTACTATAATATGCCCCCTATGTACAAGAATTACTACTATAATGACTGCCCCCTATGTACAAGCATATAAACTACTATAATCTGCCCCTATGTAACAAGAATATAACTACTAATATATACTGCCACATATATACAAGAAATAACTCTATAATAATGCCCCCTATGTACAAGACTAGAACTACTATATTACTGTTCCTATGTACAAGAATATTAACTACTATAAATACTGCCCCCTATGTACAAGAATAAACTACTATAATACTCCCCCTATGTAGCAAGATATAACTCTATAATAGTGCCCCTATGTACAGAATATAAACTATAAATTACTGCCCCTAGTACACGAATATAACTACTATACTACTGCCCCCTATGTACAAGAAATCACTACTATAATACTGCTCCTATGTACCAGAATATAACTACTATAATACTGACCCCTCTGAGCAAGAATATAACTTCCTATAATATGCCCCTATGTGCAAGCCTAGAATACTATAATATGCCCCTATGTACAAGAGATATAACCTACTATATAATACTGCCCCCTATGTAACCACGAATATGTAACTATATAATATGCCTACCCATGTACAAAGAATATAACTACTATAATACTGCCCCCTATGTACAAAGAATATAACTACAATAATACTGCCCCCTGTACAAGATATAATTATAACTGCACTATTCAGATCTACTTAATACTGACCCCCTATTACGCGACAGGAATATACTACTATTAATACTGCCTCCTATGTACAAGAATATAACTACATAATAGCCCCTGTAAGATAAATACTCATTGCCTATATGTCAGAACAAAGAAATATACCCACTTTACCTAGAATATAAACTACTAAATGCCTCCTATTGTACAAGAATATAACTCCTATAAATACTGCCCCCTCTATGATACAGAAATAATACTTACATATAAATACTGCCCCCTATGTAAAGATATAACCTACTATAATACTGCCCCCATATGTACAAGGAATATAAACGCTATAATCTGCCCCCCCTATGACACAGGAAAAAACTACTATAATACTGCCTCAGCTATGTACAGAATATAACTGACTGATAATACTGCCCCTTGTACAAGAATATAACTACTATAATACTGCCCCCTATGTTACAGGAATATTAACTACTATAATAATGCCCCTATGTCAAGAATATTATAAAACTACATAATACGGCCCCTATGTACAGGAATATAACTACTAAAACTGCCCCATATGTACAAGAATATAACTACTAGAATAATGCCCAGGTAAAGAATATAACTATATAATACTGCCCCCTATATACAAGAATTAACTATATAATAATGACCCCTCTAGGTACAAGGAATATAACTATATTAATAGTCCTATGTACAAGAATATATAACTTACTATTAATACTGCCCCCTATGTACAGAAGATAACTACTATAATACTGCCCCCTATGTACAAGAATAACTATATTAATAACGTGCCCCTAGGTACAAGCATATAACTACTATAATACTGCCCCATATGTACAAGCTATAACTTACTATAATACTGCCCCCCTATGTACAAGAATATAACTACAAAATACGACCTCCTATGTACAAGAATATACCTACTATAATACTGCCCCTATGTGCGAGAATATAAACTACATAATACTGCCTCCTATGTGCAAGAATATAACACTACATAATAGCCCCTATGAGGAATATAAAACGACTATAATATGGCCCCTTATGTACCAGAATATAACTACTATAATACTGCCACTAGTACAGAATATAACTACTATAATACTGCCCCCTATGTACAAGAATATAACTACAATAATACTGCCCCCTATGTACAAGACTATAACTACTATTATAATCAGGCTACATTTTCAGGTGTTTTACCGGCTGTGATTTTCTGGCTTTTTATATGGGTCACTCATTTTCACAATGGGGCACATTTACTTACCCGGCCCATTCGCGATCCAGCGGCGCGTTCTCTGCACAGGATTCGGGTCCGGCTGGGATTTAAGATGGTAGTTCCTCCGCCGTCCACCAGGTGGCGCTGCAGCACCGAAAATAATCTTAACGCCCCGGAATGCACCATCAAATAGAAGGTGAAGGTGAGCGCTCCCCAAGCGACACATTTTCGGTTTTTAAATGCGGCGGTTTTTCCGAATACGTCGGGTTTTCGTTCGGCCACGCCCCCCCGATTTCTGTCGCGCGCATGCCGGCCCCGATGCGCCACAATCCGATCGCGTGCGCCAAAAACCCGGGGCAATTCATGTACAAGCGGCGCAAATCGGAAATATTCGGGTAACACGTCGGGAAAACGCGAATCGGGCCCTTAGTAAATGACCCCCAATGAGTGCGGGTCACCCCCCCACATGCCTCCACACATCATCCCCATATCTGCCTCCACACGTCGTCCCCTTAGCAAACGAGCTGTGTCTGGCAAAATTTTGGGTTGTTTTAAAGGCTTCCACATCAAACTTGTTAACTTTGTCGCCACCCTGCTGTGTTATCCACAAAATATATCGCCAAACTTTTATCTATGAAGGATATTATTTCAGCGCTACTTGCGCATCTCCTTACGTTCTCCTCCTCCTTATCTTCTATCTATCTATATCATATCTATCAATCTATCTATCTATTGTTAAGGAGATCGCACTGGTTTCGGACGCCATCTTGCAAACTGTCAGCTATTTTAGATACAGCGGACATGTTCGCTGACCACTGTCCAGCTAGTGTCATGATTCAGCCATTTTTGTATAACCTGCTTGTAAAAGTTTTTCCTTGGCACATGTGAGAGATGTTTGACCTTCAGTATATTCTCCTTCTTATCATAAATGTTTGGGTTCTGGAGACATTCTCTGTACATTCTGTAGATAAATATGTCTAAGGAACAAGGCCTGTTAATTTTTTCACAGAATGTGCTGGTAAATTCATTATGGCCAATAACATTGCAGTATTCTATTCACGCCTCTTTGATGACTCTTCTGTCCTTTTTGATATACGACTGTGGTTGTGAAATAAACGAGAGAGAAGATCTTTACATGCACTAAGAGACTGACGTGTGTCTTGGTTTTGTGCTCAAGCCCCGGGGCTTAATTTGAAAGTCGCCTGTACAACTGAAGTAAGGACTGTTTTGAGTCCTAGATAAAAATCATTGGGGTCCCTGGTTGGGCATACTTTTATGGACATCTGACCAACGAGGTGACCTCCGCAGGAGTCCTGGCGGCCAGTGACCAGAACTGACAATGAGCGCTCGGGTAAGTCTTTTTTTGTCTGCCTTGAATGTCACTTCTGTTTCACTGGCTGAAAGGACTGGGTAAGGTCATCTCCTTTTTGACTGGTGCCAATATGGTTGCCCATAGAGGTATAGAGCTCAATTTGTGCACATGCAGCAGAGACCCGCCCTGATCAGGTGTGCCTCCAACTCTTTTCGGGGAGTCTGAACAGCTTCGTGGGACTGTAAAAACTAGTAATGACTTAGTAAAGAGTCAGTAGGAGAGTTGACTTTGAGTCGCTGAAAGAGTAGTGACAGGTAACAGTTGACTTGGTGTAGAGTCCTCTGTGGAAGTCTGGTATCTAGTTTCTTTGGGGGTCAGTAAATCGAGGTGTTGGCATTCGCTGTGTCTGTGGGGACAAGTTTGGTTGTGTTTCAGTTGTAGACATTTATGATAAGTAGTAAATTAGAGACAATTGCATTGCAGACAAGGAGGGAGATTGTTTTTCACATGAAGGTTGTTAAGTAGGACTGTTGGAAAAGTGCAAGTTGATATGATGGAAAAGAAGCGATGGTAGTTTTGTGCTGAAATGGAAAGTAATAGTGAAGGTTTGAAATTTTTGGGATGTGTCAGATGATCTGATGATTGTCCAAGTGAGAAAACTTGATCAGATTTGCAAACAGACACTTAGAGACTCTGACTTTGAAGGATGGACCAGGACAGAGTGACAGAAATCCTTCAGTGCCCATTGAAGAAAGAGACAGGCGATAAGGGACCTTTCAAAGTTTTTGATGTGGAGAGAATTTGAGAGATTTTATTATATTTTCCTTGGAGGGAAAGATGGCGTCTGGAATGCTGACTCCACCCCTGTATCTGGTGGATAGAGAAGATGACACGCCCTACCATTCTTCAGTGGCAGCCATCTTAAGACAGTTATATTCCCTTCAAGTCCCTGAAAGTTAATTGCCTATGACTCTACTCTGTTGGCAGCCATAAAGGCTGATTGAAGTGTACCTGTCTTCTGTTTGAGACGTTGCAGTCTGGCCAGAACTTTATAGAAAGCACAGAACACTGGGCTGGAGATGTGGTGAAGGGACTCTGACAGATTGACGTCCAGAGGGAAGAGAGACCAGGGTCGGTAGTTTCACAGACCATGCCAAAGTAAGACTGCCAAAAGTTTTGATCCTGGACGAGCCCAGCTCAAGGGGGCGTGCTTCCACTTGCGGGGAGGAGACATGACTGAGGTGACTAAAGTGAGTGGCCATATTCTAACAATCCGATCGCGTGCGCCAAAATCCCAGGGCAATTCAGGTACAATCGGCGCAAATCGGAAATATTCGGGTAACACGTCGGGAAAACGCGAATTGGGCCCTTAGTAAATGACCCCCTATGTGTTTTCTGTTCCAGAAGGGTTGCAAAGTTTCCAGAGACAAACTCCAGTACCGCCAGGAGAAGGTGGTCTTCCTAGGCCACTGCTTCTCAGCCACAGACAGACACCTGACAGAGGAAAGAAAGCTGACAGTCTAGAATATGCCCCTGCCCTGAGGCCCAAAGCCTCTTCACATGTTTCTAGGACTGGCCAGCTAGGCCCGGTTAGACTCAGTCGTGAGGGGAGCCCCTCATGTGTCAGTAGCTGCAGCCAGCAATCAGCTCACAAGGCCAGTGAGTCGATCCCAGATCCTAGATCACTCAGTTACAGAGCAAACCCCACATACCTTGCACAGTGCCATCACCCAAGTACAGCCCAAGAATCTGAGCAAATGCCAGACAGCTCAGACTCCAGTATGCACTCACAGAGCGTCACACTGATAAGGTGTACAGTCCTGAATCCTCCATTCTATTGCCAGTCTTCCAGGATTCAGAGAGGGGGGAGAAGGGTGTTTAACCCAGATGTTACATTTTTACTCATGCAGGAGAAGACAGATGGTTCTACACTGGATATGCAGTGGTCAGTGGCGCACATGAGGTAGTACAAGCAGAACCACTCCCTCCACACAGGTCAGCGCAGGAGGTGAAGTGATGGCACTCAGGGAAGTGCTACAGCTGGTGGAAGGTAAAAGGGCAAACATCTATACTTTAGGTGTAGGTCTGGGTTCTAAACACGACTATGAACCCATATGGAAGGCTAGAGATTTCCTCACCTCTGCAGGGACCCCCTTTAAGCATGGCACGCTGATTAAAGAGCTCATAAATGCTCTCTTACTTCCACAAGAGGTGGGGATAGTAAAAGTAAGAGCAGACACAATTTGGTAACTCCAAATGCCAAGGGCAAGTATGTTGCTCACAGGATGGCAAAGGCAGCTGCACAGATGGAACCCAGAGACTGTCCTGAAGTCTCAGCGGTGAGTTCTGAGCTAAAAGTTTGATCCACAGGTGTTCCAATCCCTGGTGGCCCGAGAGTCATCAGAAGTGAAGGAAGCATGTGGGAAAGCTGGAGCCCAGATGCCGATGGGACCTGGATGCTGGGAGAGAGGGTGTGCCTGCCCGGAGCCCTGCACCCGACAGTAAGTCAAGTAGCCCACGGACACACACACATATCCAAAATAGCCATGCTAGTGCTCATAAACCACAAGTGGTTTGCCCCGGGGAATTACTACCCCTGCCACTAGACTAGTGAAAGCCTGTATAGTCTGTGCCCACCACAACGCGGGTAAGGTGGTAAAGACCCCACAGAAGGTGACACTGAAGCAGGGAAACCATGGCGCGAGTGCCTTCCTGCTGCCCACCATTCAGTTAGGACCACCCTTAACAGAAAGATGGGATTGTACTTAGGCCCCTACTTCCCACAGACCCTATAGCTGATGGCAGGAAACCAGGTGGTACATGCCATACAGTTGAGCCAGGCCTTGGAAAAGGTCCGCAAAAGTGTTTCTGATTCCTTTTTCAGATCTGGACAGAGACCTCAGGACGCCTAACCTGAAGCCTGGAGACTATGTGGTGGTAAAGAGAGACACCAGAGAGAGAGTCTGGAGCCTCGCTACGATGGTCCTTTCCAAGTCCTGCTGACCAGTGCCACGTCTGTGAAGCTAGAGGGAAGTCTGCATGTTTCCACGCTTTCCATTGCAAACTTACTTATTCCTCTTGCTAGCTGGTCTCTTCTGACTGACAGTTTGTTCAGGGACACCCCAACCATGACTATCACTGTACCTATAGGGCCGACCAGGATACCCCCAGGTAGGAGATTTTACCTACGGTTGGTGCAACAAGGCAATTACCTTCTTTAACATTGACAGCACAGGTAACCCTGTATAAGCAGTGTCTGATGTGTACTGGATTTGTGGGGATAAGAGAGTCAGGTCAGGCCTAGAGACTGGGAAGGTAAGTGTACGGTGATAAAGCTTGTGGATTCCTTCCTCGTGATCCCCAGGGATAAGTTTGATCTGGTCTGAGAGAGAAGCACCTAGATGACAACATTTATACAGATACAGTGGGAGCACCAAGGGGGGTCCCAGATGAGTTGAAGGCCCACAATCAGATATGGGCAGGTCTAGAGTCCATTATTCCCCAGAGAGCTATGAGAAAAGATGTTGGTTGGATTAACTGTTTTTATTGTAATCAACAGAGATTTGTGAATTATACGGGAGATGCTTTCCAGAACGGCATGGCTTTGGACATGATCCTTGCTGAGAAGGGAGGAGTCTGTAAGATGGTGGGAGTGGCTTATTGCATGTACATCCCAGATGACATCGCCCCCTATGGATCCATTACCCATGCACTTGAAAAGATTGGAGGACTGTCCAGGGAACACAAGAGAAAACTCTGGAGTGGACACCTTGTCCTTCGCTTTGTGGTTGAGGGATTGGAAGGGTTTCCTTTAAGTGAGGGTGATATTGGGGATTGTGATTTTGCTCTCTTCACTTATTGCGTGTTGTTTGGTCCCCCTCATCATCTGTCCCAGATGGCCGTCCAGGCAGTAAGCACAGCGACAGGAGAAGTGCCTGGAGTAGAGGATGATGCTGCTTGTTGGAGAACCAGCCTGTTTACAAACCTATGAACTATAGAAACTCAGTGATGTGATTTGAGTGTGCAGGCCTGTAACCCCTGAGTGACTGGCCTCCAGGGGATCTGGTGAAGAGTTAACAAGTCCAGCAGGTAAGGTCTTAGCCTACCTGTGGGTACCTGGAGCTTGAGGAGGTCGCTCAGGATGGAGTTACAGGCTAGCAAAGCTCAAAGGGGGGAATTGTTAAGGAGATCACACTGGTTTCGGACGCCATCTTGCAAACTGTCAGCCATTTTAAATACAGCGGACATGTTCTCCGACCACTGTCCAGCTGGTGTCATGATTCAGCCATTTTTGTATAACCTGCTTTTAAAAGTTTTTCTTAACACATGTGAAAGATGTTTGACCTTCAGTATGTTCTCCTTCTTATCATAAATGTTTGGGTTCTAGAGACATTTTCTGTACATTCTGTAGATAAACATGTCTGTGGAACAAGGCCTGTTAATTTTTTCACAGAATGTGCTGGTAAATTCATTATGGCCAGTAGCATTATAGTATTCTATTCACTCCTCTTTGATGACTCTTCTGTCCTTTTTTGATTTACGACTGTGGTTGTGAAATAAACGAGAAAGAAGATCTTTACATGCACTAAGAGACTGACGTGTGTCTTGGTTTAGTGTCCAAGCCCTGGGGCAGTGATGAAAGGACTGTTTTGAGTCCTAGATAAAAATCTCTAACTCTATCTATCTATCTATCTATCTATCTATCTATCTATCTATCTACAATCCAGAGAAGTAAGCAGCACTCCGAGACAGCAATGATCAGGTGATGAAAAAAGTGTTTCTTTTATTCCATGCTTAAAAGGTACAGTGAGGTACGCAGCAGAGTAGTATGATGTAGGAGAGCAGGCAGTACATGCACACAGTGCAGCAGCAGAGTAGTATGATGTAGAAGGGGAGCAGCAGGCAGTACATGCACACAGTCCAGCAGCAGAGTAGTATGATGTAGAAGGGAAGCAGTCAGTACATGCACACAACCCAGCAGCAGAGTAGTATGATGTAGAAGGGGAGCAGGCAGTACATGCACACAGTCCAGCAGCAGAGTAGTATGATGTAGAAGGGGAGCAGTCAGTACATGCACACAACCCAGCAGCAGAGTAGTATGATGTAGAAGGGGAGCAGGCAGTACATGCACACAGTCCAGCAGCAGAGTAGTATGATGTAGAAGGGGAGCAGCAGCCAGTACATGCACACAACCCAGCAGCAGAGTAGTATGATGTAGAAGGGGAGCAGGCAGTACATGCACACAACCCAGCAGCAGAGTAGTATGATGTAGAAGGGGAGCAGCAGGCAGTACATGCACACAACCCAGCAGCAGAGTAGTATGATGTAGAAGGGGAGCAGCAGGCAGTACATGCACACAACCCAGCAGCAGAGTAGTATGATGTAGAAGGGGAGCAGCAGTCAGTACATGCACACAGTCCAGGAGCAGTGCAGTATGAAGTACAAGGGGAGTAACATCCATCATATGTACCTAACCTGGAAACGCTGCCTCATGTCTCCCCTTCTGACAGCAGCAATGAGGGATGTGGTAGAGTTCTCACCAAACCTTTGCACAGCCGAGATCATTTTATATAATGTAACTTTAAAAAGGGGCGAGGAAGGATTTTGTAGTGATGGGGTTGCACGTTTTCTTGGTCGTAGCAGATTGATTCAATAGAAGACCACCGCACTGTCTGCATAATAGATGAAGGAATTCATGGAAGGCTTGCGGAGACCAGGTGAATAAAACTCATACTATAGTAAGCAGCTCCCTGCCCTCCCAAAGTTATAGCATTGTTAAATCTGTAGCTTCATCAGAACATACTGAAAAGCAAAGAAACACTCCAGTACATGGGGTCCGATCATCAGAACAAGCTTGTAGTGGTCCGGCGTATTCATGAGGGGGTGGTCCGAGGAGGCGGTGACTGTAGCATCCAGCCTGGCTGTCACCGCCGGCATCAGGTGTGGGAGTGTCGCTCCGGGGGGGGAGCTTAAGAGAGGGGAGTGCCTTGGACCGCCCCCTCATGAATATGCTGGACCACTGTAAGCTAGGTCCAACGGTTGTACCGCTACATACTGGAGTGTTTCATAGCTTTTCAGTATGTTCTGATAACGCTAGCAATTTAAAGGAAACCTACCACTATGGATCTACCTATTAAGGTGCATCTGGTGGAAGGTGCTTCTAACGTATGTAAGGAGAGCCCTTTTTAGGGCTAATCCTTTACTCCCCTCTATCTTTTATAATCTTTAATCGGGGTAATATGCAAATGTTCTAAAGAGGCTACTGGGGCGTGGAGTAGCTGGAGCTGAGGCTACACCGCGCGACTACTCCATGCCTCAGAAGCCTCGCTGATCCTCCTGCCCAGACATCTTCAGCGCGCAGCTACAAGGAGCTGCGCGCACTCGTCAGTGAACCCTGAGTACTGCGCATACGGCCTAGCTCCGGCTTTGGAGCCGAGATAGCGCAACTGTTGGCCTCTGTTATGCGCATGCGCAGAACTCTGGCTTCAAGGGCGAGGCTACTACTAAAGATGTCTGGGTAGGAGGATCAAAGATGCTACTAGGGCATGGAGTAGCCACGGCGTGTAGCCTCAGCTCAGGCTACTCCAAGCTGCATATTACCCTGATTAAAGATTAGAAAAGATAGAGGGGTGTAAAGGATTAGCCCTACATACGTTAGATGCACCTACCTCCTCATCTACCTTAATAGTTAGATCCGTTGTGGTAGGTTTCCTTTAACACAACTATTACTGGGATCGGGCTAGGGAGCTGCTTACTTTAGTATGAGCAGTTAAAGTGTTTTATTGACCTGACGGCTCCTCTTTAAGGCCTTTTATTGACTCACTGTGGACCTGGCCAGGATCCATATAATTCAATTCTTAACTCACTCTCCTTGGGGCAGGCCAAACTTCCTGGTCCTTTTCATTACGACACCTGGAAAAACCCAAGACTTCACGGTTACAACGTCAACTCATGGAAGTAAATGCTTGATCTTCACCAGATGTCATCTTCCACTAGACGTTGTATGACCTATTGGTATGAAGTTATAAAGCCAAATTTGGTAGCCAGACAAGGCGTCTTCTCTCTTTGAAGACCTAGTATAACCATACATGACTCCCTTGATAAACGCTGACACCCCTACGTGTGCTCCATTAATGGTTTCCACCAGAGTTGTCACCTCCGCTCCACCACATGTCTGATGAACCACCAACCCTAGAAGGTGTTTCAATGGTGAAATGTATCATCGTCACAAATTTGAGGATCAAGTAGAAAATATTCAGAGATGTTTTTTCCCCCCAGATTGTTCTGGGTCCACCCTGGACCACCTTTATCCATATCTTGTCTCGAGTCATATACTATGAGCCAAACTTAGAACCACCAATGTTATTTTGTCACGGACATTGGACATGCTTTATTTTTCACACGGTATAAAACATTCCACAAATACAAAACAAGAACACGAGACAATGGGACCTTCAAAAGGTCAACGGAGATGACAATTTGTTGAAGAAAGAAACTGAACGTGATTGACCCGATTGGGCAAATATTCCACGCCTTCTCCTGGCTTTCAAGGAGAGTTACGGTATACCCCCAAAAAACACAGTACAACCAAGTACAAGAAACTGGATGGTAGATTTTATTAGCACCGTTCCATTGGTTCGAGACCATATTTAGCACCTTCCTCTCCTTAGCACCACTTCTTGGATACCAGCTGGGGCCGCAAACACAAGTCACGAGGTAGCTAAAACCTATGGAAGCCGCGGTTTTAAACTTCCTCCATGGTAGATATTCAAAGGCCACAAAGATGCAAGCTTTCACGTTTTTTATTAAGAATTTTTTGCTTTTTTTTCTCTATTACAAAAGCTGACATTTTGTTTTCCCCCACAAACTGATGTTAACGATAGTGAAAGACTTCGGTTCTCCTCTTATCGGTACTCGATTGAATTGCACGATGCTCCTTTTTTTTTTATAAAAAAAAATTCCTTCTCTTGCCCAGATTTTGGATGTTTGTAAACGACACAGAATTGGAAGTTGTCAGCTTTCGTTATGTAAAAAAAAAATTGGGGGGCAAAGAGAGGATGTGTCTTAAGTTAGTTCATTTCAAAAATTGTTCATTTATTTGAAACAGACTGGGCCTATTTCCAAGCCAAACTCTTGGTCACCACCACCAATGTCCAAAGGTGCAATGTCCAGGATGGGTAAGCGAGATGGTTTGTTAGTTCTGTATTCGATGACTGTCTTGCCCCATTCTCCTGTGTGTTGCTGCAATAGAAAGTATACAGTTAATATACACATCAATATTGTGGTTTTAGAAAAATTTTTAAAAATTTCAGTAGAACGTGTTGGCAACCACTGCCAAGAAATACAGAACACCTTTCTTTCTAGATGAATATTCACACCATTGAAGAAGTCAGTGCACCTTCGCCTGGAATTCTTATGTCAAAATGTTGCAATATATCGTAAGTTTTTGAAACTTTTTGGCTTATAAAGTGGCCATGAACTGAAGAAGGTCCCGATAATTTTTTAAATCTCACTCCAGAAGAGGGATAGTGTAGAAGTCGAGTTAATATCTTGTAATACCAATTGTAGTCAACCAACCACATTTATGGGGGCTATAATGAGACCCTTGACTCCATCCTAGTGGTGCAAAGTCTATTTCCTGTGTGACTGAGGTCATGAGTTGGATGAGTGGCCTTCCAAACTTCAGGTCACTATGATGAAGCTTATTTTTCCTCCAGTACATTACTTATGGTATATGTCTCTTTGAACGAGGAAGAGGCCTTTTGAGATTGGATCCAGGGTTTCCGGTGTGTCCCGCGTGACCTGGACAGCCATGTAGCCAATCCGGCAAATTGAACCCCCTACTACAATATGTCCAGGACGCACTTGAATATCGGGCCCAAACTTAAAAAGCAAACCCGCTCAATTTTATTGGGGGACCTTAGGCGCTGGGTACCACCCTATCCCCTGCACACTCTCAAGTTATAACCCTGGTGACCATACAAGTGAGGTCATCTCTCTACAAAGCCCACAAGGGAAGCAGAATTGGTGTTCGTAATATCAGTAGAAGATATGCAAGCCACAACAAGAGCACATGTGTGGCAGAAGGCATTGTATATGGATTGCCTTTGCCTAGAACAGAACCCCACTGATGCGTGAACAATGGGTAGAGTTTGGTCTAACACATAAAGAGAGGACATATGGGTGGTAGACATCTTCCTGCATGTTGTTCTTCCCTGTATACAGTATATGACACTATAGCCTTGATCCTTCCAGCTACCCATTACTGGCCAGAAGAAAAGTCACCCTGGACTTACCGTGCAGCCGTCTTCGAGAACGCTGAAAGTGAATCTGCTGTTGCCCTCTGCTCTCAGTTCGACTTCATTGGATCCTTGCAGCATGATGGCCTTCTTCAGGTTGCCGTTTCCTCCATCCATGTAGGCAATGCTGTTCTTGCAGTGGTAGGTGATGTTCTGATAAGCATGGTTGGCCAGCAGACGCATGAAGGCGAATTGGGTGGCCATATCCTTGGAAGTGACACCTTCTTCGTTGTATTCAAACTGGTGAGGTTAAAAAAAATGAGGTCAGGCCCCCACAATGACCAGATCATAGGCTATCCATTATAACAAGGACTCTGGAACTTGGACTCACCTGTGTTCCACCGTTGATGGTTTCACCGAACCAGACGTGCTTCTTCTCCTTGTTGCTAATGTACCAGTTCTTTCTCTCAATGCTATCTGGGTTGGCGTGGATGCAGGTCTCACCAGAAGAGAAGTCACAGAATACTCTAATGGCATCAGAAGAGCATCCTTGGTTGGGGTCAATCCAGTAGAATCCTGTCAGATCGTAAAATATCAGATATATTATTCATTTGCGGACGGCACCATCTGATTGTTTCCATTATGAAAGTAAAGGTTGGGTTTTTCCTTTTCTTGGCTTCCAACTCGAATTCCAAGTTGAAGACCACTGTGTGTCAATGCATTGGACAACCCTGTGACTACCGTATATAAGTGGACTATTGTGTGTAAGCAGGTCCAAAGTCGCGACTGAAGAAGTTCTGAAAAACTCTAAATGGAAGATCCATCTTACAAAATGTTCTTATCTTGCTACGTACCGCTAGTCCAGTCTGGGTGGCTGAGTCTTAAGTCACGGCAGGTACGGGCTGGGTTCTTTCTTGAGCCTTCTGGGGTCAGGATGGTTTCGATCTGGTTGTTCAGAGATTTCAGAGTAGCATCAACTTCGTAATCCTTGGGTCTGCGAGCGGGCTGATCAGCTCTGTAGAATTCACCACCTTCAAGCTCATATCCACCACCAGAAGGACCAGCATGGCCAGGAGGACCAGGGGGACCAGGAGGACCCTACGGACAACAAAACTTATTATGAGATACAGAGGTACATACGGTTGTCCATACAAAGATGTTAACAACAGATCTAAGTGTTCTTCACACAACTTTTTGTATCTTTAAAGAAAAAGAAGGAAACTTTTAGTAGTTTTTACTTACAGCGGGACCAGAGAAACCAGGTGGACCACGGGGACCAACTGGGCCAATAGTTCCAGGGTGTCCAGAACGACCTTCTTTGCCTGGGGGACCGGATGGACCAGATGGACCCTATATACATGAGAAATATTTATATTATGCAAATTTTAAAACAAAAAATGTTTGTTTATCTTTATTTTTTCTTTTTCATTTACTTACACGGGGACCAACGGGACCAAGAGCACCAGCGGGACCAGTCTCTCCGGGAGTACCCTAAATGGCAAAGGGTGAAATACATCACATAAAATGACTAAAACTACATAATTTCTAATGTATATAATAGTTTGTGACATTTTGTTCTGTTTTCCTGCAGATGTTTTTACTTACAGCGGGACCGGGAAGACCTTGGAGACCATTGTGTCCTTTACGACCATCAAGACCTCTGCCTCCTCTCTCACCAGCTTCACCCTTGTCACCACGAGGACCTTGGGGTCCCTAGGAAATACAAATTGATATGAGTCAACCTGAATAGGACAACAGTAAGATTATGCATAGTCTTAATTTCCTGTGTGTGTGATATGAATTGACATTATAAAGATGGAGCGATAGACTGGACAATACAATTTTGGAAGAATGGCCCCCTGCAATAAAGTAGTCAGTGTAGTAGTCAGTGTCTAGATGTTGGGACCCTCAGCATCACCTACGATCAGGTGGAAAACCTGATAGCAAGATTTCAATATTTCTGCAGCACCCCCAGAGGGGAAATCAAGTATTACAAGGTTTCTGTTAAAGTCAATGGACTTCCCATGGGATGCATGGACGTGTTGAGTCCTCCAGAGAAAAATACTAATACATAGCTAAAAGATTAGGGTCCTGAATGTAGGTCTTCCAACTATTATCACTGGTTGCCCTAATCGGGTGTTTAAAAATGGACTTTTTGTCCATGGTGGTTTTTGGAGGCAATATGTCGTCATACTGTACCCAATATACTATGTGTTTAGTCCTATTCTGTAAAAACCTATAGTATATTGATATGGAAAATTATACTTACAGCAGGGCCTCTTGCACCAGCAGGACCAACGGAACCAGAAGGACCGGAGGGTCCCTAAAATAGAAAAAAATATTAGGATCAGGAAGAAATCACATTAAAACATGATAAACACTCACAAAAGCTAAATGTATATTCATTAGAAATCCAGGACAGATAGAAGGGGGTATAATTTTTTCATCAGACTACACAGGCCTTGTTTGTAGTCTGTTACCATGGAGACACATAGTTCTGAACATGAGCTGTACACCATAATATGGTAAAATGTTTCTATTTAGGATTTTTCTCTAGAAGTGAGTTTTGGGTCTCATGCACGGGACCAAATTACAGATCTGAGTTATAGTACAGTCCCAATCTATGTGCTATCTATTCCATTTTTGAGATTATTTTAGATTCTTCGGCTCTACTTTATATATACAGTCCCCTCCAGGGAAGGCATCTTAACCCAAAAGTGTGAAATTCATTAAATTTCAACTTACAGTCTCTCCACGGTTTCCAGATTTTCCAGCGGGACCAGTAGAACCCATAGGACCAGGAGCTCCAGCAAGACCGGCGGGGCCAGTGTTACCAGGATAACCACGTTCTCCCTAAAAGCAACAAAGAACAAAGTTTTCATGTTATTTTCTCTACCACAAAAAATTATGTTCTCCAACCTATAAGTGAAAAGACAAGGTGCACTTACCTTAGGGCCGGCAAGACCATCGCGACCTGGAGGTCCATCATTACCAGGGTGACCCTAGAATAGAAGAAGAGGCATTGGGTTGAAGGTCGGTTCATACAAGTTGTCATCTGATAAAATTGAAGATATTATCTTGACTTACATCACGACCGGCTTCACCAGCATGGCCAACGGGACCGGGAGATCCAGCAGAACCAGGAGGACCACGAGGACCTGCAGAGCCAGCAAGACCAGCAGGACCAGGCTCACCCTATATGGGGAAATCAAGAATGGTATATTTTTAGGATTTTTGTTTTTGCCCGTGTATCGACATCTACTTATTCCAACCTCTGCACTAAATGCCCAAACTTAGTAACCTGAATGTGACCTAATTTCTCACCAGAACCTCAGCTTGGTCTCCTGACCAATTCTCCAAATTCAATCAAAATTTTACGCTGCATTTTGCCACCAGGAATCAAGTGCACTCAATGGTGATTTTTGGTTATTACGTCCACCACCTTCTAGCTTTGAATATCAAGGTTCTGCACAAGGGCGTAACTACAGTAGTAGCAGCCATAGCAATCGCTATGGGGCCTGTAGTGTCAGGGGGCCCAGCCTCTGTGAAGCAGCACTTTTCTATATGTAAAATCCTTATGACATGGGTTAGGGGAATGGGGGCCCCATTCAGAAGTTTGCCATGTGGCCCACTTCTCCTGGTTACGCCCTTGGTTCTGTACCATCCCAAATATATATACGGCAGGGACCATGTCGAGGACAGACTTCTACCATTGAATATGGCTACTTTGTCTTAGCTATTACAATACTTACATTGTTACCAGCTCCGCCAGGAAGACCACGCTCTCCTCTTGTACCGGGCAGACCAACAATACCACGAGCACCAAGAACACCAGAGGGACCTGCAGTACCAGGTGCACCCTGTAGTCCAAAAGAAGGCAAAAGATTGTGAATACTTTATCATCAAGACCTATATCATCAACATCGACACTATTCTTATACATCTACCTACATTAGAACCAAGTTTTTATATCTTGGTCGTCTGGTGTATTTGTATTTTTTAGCAGATTTTTGTAAATTTTTTGTACTTAATAGAAGCAGAATTGTTACTTACAGGGGATCCAGCCTCTCCAGAAGGACCTTTGTCTCCAGCCAGACCTTGTGGGCCACCATGACCTTGCTCACCAGGGCGACCTACTGGGCCACTGTCACCACGGGGACCTCTTGGACCATCTTTGCCAGGGAAACCAGTTGGGCCGGTTGGGCCACCAATACCCTAAATAGAAAATTAGAGATACAATTTGTAGATATAGTACCGTTCCTTGTTCATCAGTTGACATATTGTACAATTATTAATTTTTAAATGGGTGTGGCTTCATTGGGAAAGGGCGGGGCTTATCAAAAAGTATTGCATCGTAAATTCAGGCATATTTCTTGGACTTAATTAAAAGAACTCATATGAGGTGTAAAGTTAGACTAGACTAATTATAACTATGCCATCATTCAGAATCAGGTATTTTGGTAATTTGGCTCAGCTAAAGACTGTACTATCTCTAATTTTTGATAATTTTTTTGATTTGACACCTTAGGGGTCAATTATCTTCCTGTTCTCCTTTTGCATCTCCTGTGAGTTTTTTTTGCACCTTATTTGTCTTTATAGTCTCAGCTCATTGTCAAATGCAGGGGTTTTTTTTGGAATTTTTGGGGGGAAATGTAAAGAAAACTCCTACCATGGTATTCCCTACGCATGGTCACGGCTGGAGTGTTTTATGCTCAATTATTTGTACCGTTCTAGGCACAATACATTGTTAAATAAGGGAGAAAAAAAACATCTGGAAGTGGCAAAAATACAAAGACAAATTCTGCGCAATCGGGCGATCTCCGACGCATTGTTTGAAAGTGTTGCAATAAAATGCGCTTAAATAGCCACTAGTACAAGTACAGGTACAAAAATAGCACAAGTACAACCAAAAAACCCACATCCAACTAAGGTAAATCTGCCCCCTAGGGTCCCTAGGTTCTAGTACTCAATGTTCATCGTTTACGAAACCAACTGGTGGTGGAATCTTCTCCAATGAAATTACAATGAAACTAGTCAAAGTATTTTTTTTTTAAAAAACATATAATTTATCCAGTAGTCACACTTACAGGGGGTCCAGGAGTACCAACTCTTCCAGCAGGGCCGGGGAATCCGGTCATACCCTATGGAGGAAACATGCGCAAGTTGTTAACGCTTTACCGTAAGGTCCGGGGTAAGGTCCTTATATATCGGCCTTAACACTATTGACTTACAGAAGGACCAGCATCACCACGAGCACCAGGGGATCCAGCAGCTCCATTGGGACCCTAAGCAGAAGACAAAAGATGTTACTCTTTCGTTTTTTTTGGCTTCAGTAGAGCAAATTTTTGGAGAGTATCTAAAACTTTTTTATATTTTAGCTTGAAAATTTTTGGTCACTATGAATAGTGCAACTCATCTGATCTACATCTCATTATTATATTACCCAAAAGCCTATTACTTACAGCAGGACCAGAAGAACCGGCAGGTCCAAGGGGACCACCTGAACCAAGTTCTCCTTTGGGTCCCTTGGGGCCTCTCTCTCCCTTAGCTCCAGCATGTCCAGCAGCACCCTACATAGAGAGAACAGAGGGTCGTATTAATCCACGGCTATAACAATTACTACAACGAAACCAATGGATACTATTGAGACCAACTACTTACAGGGGGTCCAGCAAAACCAGTAGCACCAGCGGGACCAGCTTCACCACGCTCACCCTATGGGATGTAAAAGAAGGAAATTATAAGTTTTCTTGTTTCTTAACTTATATAGAATATTACTTGATGTAATAATAGACTTCACTTACAGGAGTACCACGAGGACCAGCAGGACCGGAAGGACCGGAGGGACCAGATTCACCCTAAAGGATGTAACAAAATATTAGGATTAAAACAAATATGGATTTTAGTTTAATAATATATTGGATCTATTGGTATTATAGTTCTATCACATCCTTACCCTGTCACCAGGAGCTCCAGCTGGACCGGGGGCACCAGCAGCACCAGCGGGACCCTAGATATCAAGAAGAACAAGTCAGAAATATCAGATTATGATGTGGAGCATAAATCGAAAAGGGAAGTATGGAAAAGTCTAATTGAATGGGCTCAGAAGATACTGTTGATGATCTAGCCTGAAGATGGGCCATCCATGGTTGATTAGTGGTGGACAAACGCACAGCCCTGGAAATGATCAGATATTTGGCCCAATGTAAATACCTGGACACGGAACCAACAGCAGATAGTTAAATGTTTCTGTTGTGGTCAGAAGCTGTGATTTCAGCCACAGTTTCGATTAATTGGAGCTCTAGTAGCAACTTTCGGGAACAACAAAGACTGATTTGGTGGTGGCCATGTCTCACACTAATCTAACATTGATGGCCTATGCCCCACACATAGCTCAAACTTCCATTGACCTAGAAAGTCAGACCTCCTGAATCGGAAAGTGCAATGGTAACCCTTCGGCTGGAGGTCCAACTTCTACTAACTCCATGGAAGGTTCATCATGATGACTCTTGGAAGCCATCATCTACCTCTCCGTAGACCATCGCCATGGCCAGTTTGACCTCATACCCTTTGATGTGGGCCAGAAATTTCCCAGTCTATTAAAGGTTCATCAGGACATTTCTTAACCTTGTACTGACCTCTCTCTACCCCCAGCTGTTCATCGTCCCAGACTCTGCACTAAAGGGTCCTAGTAGTCTAACTTAATCAAGAATTTAGTGGTGACCTCATAGTCATACACATTTTTTTCTGAACAAATGGGGCATTTTTGATTTGGACGCCAAGAGCTTATCTCTACTTTTCTACTATCATTTAGAAGAACATGATAAAATAGGTAGAGTTAGTAGACATATAGTATACTCACACGAGCACCATCTCTTCCAGGGCTACCATAATCTCCAACATTGCCATTGTCACCCTATGGATTAGAAATAAAGATTTAGGATAGTTCGTCATTGTCATGGTTTCATGATTGTGTTCTCTACAATCTTGGGTATCGTAAAGAGTTACCTTTTCTCCCTTGGGTCCTGGGGTTCCAGCTGTACCTCTCTCTCCTGGGATTCCAGCAGGACCTTGGGGTCCAAGAGCTCCATTCAGACCAGCAGCACCAGGTTCTCCCTAAAGGCAAAGGAGTCACATTCTGTTACTATATATATTCTTAATGGGGAAAGTATCATCCATAATAAAAGGCAATGTTGTGCTATGCCTATTGCAGGCCATCAGTGGGTGGAGCATGACACATAGTCCCCCTATAATTGACCTCCCCTTCATTTTGCTAGAAACCTAGCCAAACACTAGAACCAATTAATTTATTGATCCACTTGGATTCCTCTTTAACTGTTTTGATCCCCAATACGTATTTCAGGATTATTATAAGGTGATTGGGTTCCATCATAATTAACTCATCATCATTGATGATAGGCCCCCCAAAAGTTGAAAAGTTGCATCTATCCTCCCCTTTATAAATAAAAAAAAAATTGTAAAATGCTAAATTACTTTGTTTCCATCAGTTCCAGGGGCACCAGTAGGTCCACGGGGTCCGAGAGCTCCAAGAGGACCAGCACCTCCACTCTCACCAGGGGCACCACGCTCACCCTAAAATACAAAATCAGAATTAGAGGGATACATATGGCAATTTTGTGGGGGTCTGTAAATATATAAGCCATTTGGAGAAACCAGATCAGTTTATACTTACTCTTGTGCCAGCAACACCAGCAGGACCAAAGTCACCAGGGGCACCCTAGATAATACATGAAGAAATAGAAGTCAGCTTGGAGAAGACAATGAAGGTCAACTCTTATTGAGATGGATCCTGAAGAGTCAGTCCTTAAAAGAGGGGTCTATGTGGACAGCATCACAACGGTGCAATCTTGGGACAACTAAGTGGGGTTTGGGACCCACCATACAAGATATTGCTATTAGGAGGTCACTTGGTGGGCAATGTGGTGGCTCGATGGTTATCATTGGAATCCCGAGTAGAAGTTTAACCAAGACAACATCTACATGGAATTTTCAGTTTGCTATGACATGCCAAAAACAGATGAAGATGTAGATGAATTGTCTCCCCATAAACATGCTCAACTAGGCAGAGCGTGCATGTGTTCCCATTAGGAACAGAATAGTAAATGACTACCAGGCAACTCAGTTTATCTCCTCAAAGGACAATATGACTGGGCTGACGTTCCAGACCAACTATAACTGGGTCAAAATCAGCTTGGTGGCCAAGTTCCTCAGAAATGTATGTCCTCTTTGAGATTATGACCCACATTAGAAATAATAAGTGCTAAAAGTCTCTACATTAATCAGTTACTTACTCTTTCACCGGGTTTGCCAACTTCTCCTGGAGGACCACCGGGACCGGGAAGACCCTATTGAAACAGAATTGTTAATCACCATTTGAAAAGTTCTATGACGGCTTCTTTATACTCTATACACATAGAAAATTCTAAAAAAAATTCTTACCTGGAAACCGGCTGCACCGGCTGGACCTTGTTCACCTTTGTCTCCTGTAGGACCCTATCCGTGAAAAAAAAACCATGATCTTAATAATTTCAGATCACTTTATATTTTGTATAAGATTCCATTAAAGTATAAGAAGATCAAACTTACACCAAGACCGATGGGACCTTGGGCACCATTGTTTCCATCAGGGCCAGGGGCTCCCTATAAAAAGACATTGGAAATTAGACAATAAAATTTAGGCAAAACCCCCAAAACTTGATTTGAGGTTGCTTCCTCCATTACGGCATGTCTAGACCCCATTTGCAATCACTACGGACATTGCACTTACTCTGTTTCCAGCAGGGCCTTGGCTTCCTTTCTCTCCGTTCTTACCGGCTTCACCCTGGAAGACAAATGGTATAGTTAGACCACATTCACATTTTCTGAACATTATTTTAAAAAGTTTAGTTTTTCAAGAGAATACTCACATTTGGACCTTTGGGTCCAGGGAATCCAATGCTACCAGGTTCACCTCTGGGTCCAGATGGACCAGAAGGACCGGAACGACCCTCAGTACCTTGGGGACCCTTGAAGATAAGAGAAGAAAGTAAGCTCAAGATGGAGTATAGATTAAGTGAAATCTACTGACTTTCTAAAGATACAATGTCCTACCTGAACCTTATCTATGGTTACCCTATTACCGTTGTTCTGTATCTGCCCCAAATGGTTTATACTCAAGCTTCCTTGCAAAAAAAACAATGGAATCCTTCTTATCTACCAGAGAATTGGTGACATCCAAGTCCCTATTCTGGTCCCCAAAGTCAGGAGCATCCCTTATAGATAAGACATTTGTCTGGTCCTGACAGAATTGGTGGGATGATGGTGGGATGATAAATTATGATGACTTTGGGCAAATGTTCATGTGTCTTAAATGGGAAATTGGGAAAAGGGTATTCTGAATTCCATCAATCTGGATCCTATTCTCCTCCATAATATTGGCTACACGATTTATACATATTAGACTGTTGTCCACTCCCACCTTCATTAGTCGAATGTACATAACTATGTTGTCCTAAACTGGTCCTAAGTTCTATCCCTCCCATCCTATATCGAAGATGGAAGATTGGTTGATATCTAGATAACCTTCACATTCTCCACCATAATCTTAGCTCTCTAGTCCATCAGGTTCTGCCCAAATGAAAAGGTTTATATAGACTCACAGCGGGACCTTCTTTGCCAGCGGGACCAGGGCTTCCAGAGAATCCAGGAAGACCCTAAAACAACAAGAAGTGTGATCAATACATTTCTAACAGTAATAGAGACCTAGAACAATTTTTGAATGAATCATTAGAGATGATCGTACTCTTGCTCCAAGAAGACCGGGCTCTCCAGGGCGTCCAGCATCTCCATTGGGACCTCTTGCTCCAGGTGGGCCAGAACTACCACGGCTACCAGCTGGTCCCTAAAAATAAGGTAGGAATTGAATATTATATTTGTAGTGTGTCAAAATATTAGGTAAACGAATAAAACAATGGTGAGAAATTTACTTACAATGCCTCCAGCTCTACCATCGGGACCGGGCAGACCACGGGTTCCAGGGACACCCTAGAATATCCAAGACTCAAGTTAGAAACTGTATAACGTTGTAATAAAAAATCAATACTACAGTGCATAGAAGCAGGCTACAAGTGACTAAACTGTCCATACTCTCTACTGTCCATACTCTCTACGTAGCCATCAGTTGTAGTCTCATTTTGCCGGCACCTGTTCTTCCCGACACCTCGATATCCATGAAAGCATGGAGTTCTCATTTAGAGAGTGGTATAAGTCCATCCTAATCTCTTCTCCTGCCCTAACTTCCATTGAAACAACATATAGAGCACGTATTTTGGTAAAGGACAAAATATCCTCAGGTTCCACCCTCCTTCAACCTCGTGTAGGCCCCAAAAACCTTCACATAGGGTTATCTTTTGTTGGACATCTGTGACCTTCTATGGTGTTAAGCTTGGATGTTCTTATGCTATAGTGGGCCAGTTTGATAAGGCATGTAAATATCAACATGCCCAATCATATTTTCTCCCAACATTTGCCACTAGGAGAGAATTGTTCCCCCCCCTCCTCCCCCCAATGTGTATCGCAACTCAACCATGAAAAATGCAATTGTCCCTCTAGATCTCCAAAATATTGGAAATATTGAATTATAATCAAAACCTAAAATACTTACTCGAATTCCAGCATTTCCAGAAGGACCAGAAGATCCAGCCTCTCCATTGGGACCTCTCTTTCCTTCTTCTCCAGGAGGACCAGCAGGACCAGCGTTTCCAGCAATACCCTATGTTACAAGACATTGATGTATGAAGAGCGAGTTGTGGATGGAGTCATGGGTTATTGATAAGTTACTCTGATTTTGCACTGTTATCATGATGGTGGCGCCTAGATTGGCCATACTTACGGGTTCACCCTTGCCGCCGGTATCTCCCTTAGCACCAGCTACACCGGGTTCTCCCTGTGAAACAAGAAATATCATGAGTATAACAGATACAGAATAAATAGAATCTGGTTATTTGGTTCTAGTTTAGTCCTAAATGTTGCAACTTACAGAAAGACCTCTGGGTCCAGAAGGTCCAGCAGGTCCTTGAGGTCCAGGAATACCACGACCACCGGGCAGACCAGGAGCACCAGCTACACCAGGAAGGCCCTGAATTAAATTTTAAAAAATATGTTAATTTGAGATACAATTATGCAAATTTATTTTAATTCAACAACCCCTCCACCCTAAGCTGCCATATATCCACTAGTGGTTGAGCCTTACGGAAATTGGCACATTCGAGATACCCCTTTGAAAATCCAAATTTATACTTACAGCTGCCCCCTTGGCTCCGTTGACGCCATTGTTACCAGGGTTCCCCTAAAACAAAAATCAAAGTTACCTGTTAAAAATATGGAGCATGTTTATAAATGAAATGGTTGATTAGTAAAATTTAGATAAAACTTACATGGGGACCACCGGGGCCGACAGCACCAGGAGGTCCGGGCTCGCCTCTTCCTCCAGCAGCACCGATTGGGCCAGTGTTTCCTGAAGATCCGATTTCACCCTGTTAAAAAAAAGACCACTATGATGCAGCACAAATGTACACAAACATTTTTAAAATTTTCAGCCATATATTATATGACTTAGGAATTCACTCAAATTGACTGACTTACCTTGGCACCGGGAGCACCAGGGAGACCAGGAGAGCCAGCTGAGCCAATTGGGCCCTAAAACAGAGGAAAAGTTCAAAATCAGGAACAAAACTACATTAAAAAAATCCACCAGCCCCTTCCATTGTCTCCCACCTCATCTAACGACAGTTGGGTAATGACCCCCATATTATCTAAAGTTTTCGTAAAATTTTTGAAAATTATCAAATTTTTTTTACATTTTTTAAGACAATTCTCTATACACTAACTGTATATTTTTATATACTAGTCAAACATCGCAAATGATATGACCTGGATCCAACTAATTGACATCCTGCCATACTTACAGCAGGTCCGACTGGGCCGGCACTACCATCACTTCCGCGGGCACCCTGTTGAAAAAGAGAGGCAGGTTAAACTTTTAGGGAAGCAACATACTATATTCCCAATCCCAATTTTTTTTTAATTTTTATAAAAAAATGACCTAATGTTTTTGTGTAAATGTACCTACCTACCTATTGTTATTTTTTTTAGCACCATCACCTATTGGCACTGTAATTTTTGAGCCCCCCTACTGTTGTTGTTATATCTTAGTCCCACCCTATTGTCTCTTATTTTTGAGCCCCTTCCTAATTGTCTCTGTTATTCTTGTGCCCCTTCCTTATTGTCACTGTTATTTTTGTGCCCCTTCCTTATTGTCGCTGTTATTTTTGTGCCCCTTCCCTATTGTCTCTGTTATTTTTGAGCCCTTCCTAATTGTCTCTGTTATTTTTGAACCACTTCCTAATTGTCTCTGTTATTTTTGTGCCCCCCTACTGTTGTTGTTATATCTTAGTCCCACCCATGTGTCATGTTATTTTGTTGAAGCCCGCTCCTAATTGTCTCTGTTTTTTTGAGCCTTCCTTATTGTCGCTGGTATTTTGAGCCTTCCTTATTGTCCTCGTTATTTTTGTGCCCCTTCCTATTGTCGCTGTTATTTTGAGGCCCCTTCCTTATTGTCTCTGTTATTTTTGAGCCCCCTCTAATTGGGTCTCTGTTATGGTGTGACCGCGCTTCCTTAGGTCTCATGTTATTTTTGTGCGCCTCCTTCCTATTGTCTCTGTTATTTTTGACACCCTTCCTAAGTGTCTCGTGTATTTTGTGCCCCCTACTTGTTGTTGTTATATACTTAGTCAAGCCGCAGTTGTCGCTGTAGTTTTTGAGAGGCCAGCTCAGCAATTGTCTCTGTTATTTTTGAGCACCAGCTTCCTTATTGTCGCTGTTTATTTCGAGCCGGCTTCATTATTGTTCTGGTTTATTATTTTTGAGCCATTCACTTATTGTACGCTGTTATTTGTTGTGAGGCTTCTATCTATCCTAAATTGTCTCTGTTATTTTTGAGCCCTCTTCCAGTCTCTTGTTATTTTTGGCCCGCTTCCTAATTGGCGCGTTATTTTGAGCCGCCTTCCTTATTGTCGCGTTGTGATGTTTGAGGCCCTTCCCCTATTGTCGCTGTGATTTTTGAGCCCCTTCTAATTTCAGCTGTATTTTTGAGCCCCATTCCTTCTGGTCTCTGATATTTTGAGCCCCTTCCTTAGTGTTATGTTATTTTGAGCCCCTTCCCTAATTGTCACTGTTATTTTGAGCCATTCCCATGTATCTGTTATTTTTGAGCCCCTTCCTTATTGTTACTGTTATTTTGAGCCCTTCCCTATTGTCTCGTTATTTTGAGACCCCCTCCTTATTGTTACTGTATTTTTGAGCCCCTTCCCTAGTGTCACTGTTATTTTTGAGCCCCCCTCCTTATTGTCTTGGATTTTGAGCCGCTTCCTTATTGTCTACTGTTATTTTTGAGACCCGTACTTATGTACTGTGATTTGAGCCCCTTCCTATTGTCTCTTATTTTTGAGCCCTTCCTTATTGTCTTTTTTTTGTTATTTTGATCCCCTTCCCTAGTGTTATCTGTATTTTTAGCCATTCCCATTCGTCTGCTGTTATTTGTGAGCCCCTTCCTTCTTGTTCTGTTATTTTTGAGCCCCTTCCGCTATTGTCTCTGTATTTGAGCCCCTTCCTTATTGTCTTGTTATTTTGAGCCCCTTCCTTATGTCGCTGTTATTTTTGAGCTCCCTTCCTTATTGTCATCTGTTATTTTTGAGCCCCTTCCGTTATTGGCTCTGTTATTTTTGAGCCCCTTCCTATTGTTCTGTTATTTTGAGCCCCTTCCCTATTTGTCTCTTATTTTGATCCCTTCCTATTGTCTCGTGTAATTTTTGAGGCCCTCTCTATTGTCTCTGTTTATTTGAGCCCCTTCTTATGTGTCGTTGTTCTTTGTGGTCCCATCCTCTAGTCTCAACCGCCTTTTTATTTTACTAAGGTGGAATACTGTAGGCCCCCCAATGACCGTGATAAATTGCTAATAGTGTCTCTATACAAAGGGCGAATATCCCTTTAATTACTATAAAATTGAATTGGTAAACTTACATCGGGGCTCTGAGGATCAATGCGACCTCTTTCACCAGGGAGACCACGAGCCCCCTGCAACACACTCACAGACACGACGTTACAACATCTCACGTGTCCTCTTCAAAAATGTCGAAAAATTATCAACACTTAAAAACTAACATCAAATGGAATAATAATGAAATATTAAAATAACTAAAATCCTAGTAACTCCTAGTAACTTTCAAAGAGTAAAAGTGAATGAATACTTACAGCCTGACCTGGAGATCCGTTTCACCGTTGCGCCATTCTCACCCTATTTTAGGTGGAAAAACATATAATAAAATGAATAAAAAGCTATATAATTTTGAATAATATTGGATGACAGCGCACACTGGTGGTGTCGGTTACTGCAGATCTGCTCCACGTGAATGATAAGAGCTGAGCTGCAATGACGCAAAACAACCTGTGACTAGGGGGCGCTATTTTCGAAAAAGAATGTTTTCGAATGCAAAACCTATAATGAAAAAAAATTAATTATAGAACACCTCCAACTGTCCACTCACCCACATCAATTCAATAGAAAAGCCTTTAATGATGCTTAAATCTTGGGTGATTGATTCCTTTTTTTTAAAACATTTTTTAGTTTAGAGGTAAGTCACAGCCCCACCCCCCTTTTTCAGAATGTGCTTTCTCTTTTAATATTTCTTTCTAATAGCTCATTTATCTGTATTATATTCCTCAATACATCTGAAATGTAAAGTTTAGTGGTGAGATTAATGAAATCCAAGTGTCAGGGGTGTGGGGGTAAGTACCTTGACAGCAGGGGCGCAGTTGCTCCCTGTTCTGTCCTCGGTACCAATGTGTCCCTGTAAGAAAACAAAAAGGTCAATTAATTTTTGTTGTGTCAAACCAAAAACTTTAAACCCATAAGGAGAGATTATGTATCAAGTAGTCCAAAAGTAGCAAAAGGGGCAACAGTCTCAGCCCCAGAAGCCTCATTCACCACAATCGGGACAATTTCCATGTAACATCTACAGCTCCTTCAAGCCCAACCCAAAACCAGAACATAAAATCTAGGACAGATAATTCCACTTAAATTTTCACAGTTTTCAGTCTATAGAACTGATAAGTTGGGCAGATGTTTCTGGTCCCTCTCTTGGGATGGCCATAATGGGAAAAGGGGAAGAAAATTGGACATCGGGGTTCGCTAACACTTAAACATAATGGGGGTATTGATTAAAACGTTTCACCAATCAACGAACAGCTTTCATTTTTCAATTCTCTATGTGGAATGAAAGCTGAGCAGTGTTTGGTTGATGAAATTTAGAAATTTTTTTTTAAGGGGTTTTCAAAAAATGTCCCCCTGTGTCTCCTGTCCACTAAGGGGAAAGGCCACCAAAACCATGTTATTCAGGTCGGCAGGTGTGTGCAACAGCCATGAGGGGAGTGAGCTTTTGCCTCAGGAGACACAAGGCGGCAAGAGATGAGAGGAGGCTTAGGGTGCAGTCACCTGCTACAAGTAGACTTAGTAAGACACAACCAGACACTGAGATAGGCCACGTAGACTCTGTATTCCGGATACTTACTCTAATGCCTTTGAATCGGGGAGTACAGGAGTTCCAGGGAAGCACGAGCACACCTACAAGACAATGAAAATGAGAACATGGGGGGTAAGATAAAAGTCGAATATACTTTACAGAAGTTTTTACGTCTACAACTATCGACCATAATGTCTTTCGACAAGGATCAAGTGGGGTTTAGAATTAAGAGCCACCACGTCATCATGGTTCATGGTCACCATCGTATTGTCCATGAGATGGAGGTAGGAGACCTCACTCTAGATCAGATCATCCATTTTGTTTTGTGTCACCAAACCCAACTTTAAGGGTAAGGAAATTGTCGGAGCGTAAAGGGCTCCTTGACTTTCTATGTCTACAATTTAAACTTGTTGTTGAAGTTTCCTTATATCTTTATAGAGCAGGAGGAACTCAAGGAGAAAATGATGTAACGTTCTTACCTGAGGACCACACTGGGCTCTCTCTCCCAGGTCTTCCAGATTTGCCGGGTGACCCTAAAAAGTAAAGGAAAAGTTTTTTGTCAACAAGTAACATTTTTGTAACAGTTAATATGTGCATTTGGAGTCTTATAGGTCCTCCTCAGTACTTACATCTTCACCTGGTTTGCCGGCAGAGCCAGCGGGGCCTCTGAGCCTACGGGACCCTAAAAAACATAAAAAGTTGACCATATGAGAATGTTCTTCTATCATTTCAAGTTAGTGCAAATTATAATTGTATTGGAGGAACTTACAGTCTGACGGTTCACCGGGCTCTCGGGAAGACCTTGAAACCTTGAGAACCCTACGGAAGAAACCTATAAATAATGACATGAATAATATTGCCATGTGTACCTTAGATTCACACCAGAGCTTCACTACCTATCGCCCTGATATATGGGTCATATGACACATCATTCAAGAGCTTTGTCAACCTTATCTAAGAGCTTGTTGCTTGAACTCATGGAGCTTTTTTCTTCCAGAGCTCCACCGCTCTTTTCTAAAGTTACCTGTACACTTCATGTGGCCCATTTCAGAAGGTCTGAGCAACCATCCAATGTGTACAAGGACCTTTTGACTCTTCCCTGAGATATCAAGTATCGGACAGATCCTTTTACAGATCCCCATCTACACAAAAACTGCAACCTGCTTTAACCCTTAACCTAGGGTATCACTGCTCTTATACAAAAACAACATCACCCTTACCCCAGATCTTTAGGACCCTTATCCAAGATCTACATCACCCTTACCCGAGATCTTTAGGACCCTTATCCAAGATCTACATCACCCTTACCCCAGGGCTTTATGACCCTTATCCAAGATCTACATCACCCTTACCCCAGAGCTTTACGACCCTTATCCAAGATCTACATCACCGTTACCCTAGTACTTTAGGACCCTTATCCAAGATCTACATCACCCTTACCCCAGGGCTTTATGACAATTATCCAAGATCTTCATCACCCTTACCCCAGAGCTTTATGACCCTTATCCAAGATCTACATCACCCTTACCCCAGATCTTTAGGATCCTTATTCAAGATCTTCATCAACCTTACCCTAGTGCTTTATGACCCTTATCCAAGATCTACATTACCCTTACCCCAGATCTTTAGGATCCTTATTCAAGATCTACATCACCCTTAACCCAAAGCTTTAATACACTAATTCAAATGTTACCCCACTTTACCCCAAAGATTGATGGCTCTGATCCAAATTCTACTTCACCGTGATCCTACTTATTCACCAGCCTATCAAAAACCAAATCACCCTTTCCCCAGAGCTTCATAACCTTATCCAACCTACCTAACCCTTACCCCAGTAGGAAGTAAGACCCTTCATTGTTCTTATCTACAGCCCCCTTACCCTAAAGCTTTATGACCTTCATCCAGAGCTACATCATTCCCACCTCATCTCTTCCCGTCACTTCCCATGATAGCTCCTCCACCCTTATCTCCCACTTGTATCTTCCCTTCCATGTTCCCCTTAACCTCATTCAGATCTATAAGGCACTACATCACTCCAGATCTTGGTTCTCCATGACTCATTATAGTCCATTAGATTGTTCTATACTTACGGGAGATCCAGGGGGTCCTGGGGGTCCTCTTGGTCCCATGATACCCTACAAAAAAAATGAACATGTCCATTATTATAACTGACTCTTTAGAAGCATTTTTATATGTCAAATATTGGTTCAATCCAAAACTCTAGCAAGACAAGTGAATGGTTCCTCACCTGAGGTCCGGCTTCACCGCCTGCTTTGGATGGGTCATACTGAGCTGCAAAATTCTAGAAGAAAGAAAACCAAACTTTTCATTAATATCTCGGTTTTCCAATAGTAGAACTTTTTGAAAGTTTTTTTGAAAGTTGGACATCTTACTCCGCCGAGTCCTGGGGGTCCGGGTGGGCCTGGGGGTCCGGGTAAGCCTGGTAGTCCATCTTCGCCGTCTCTTCCTGGTCTTCCTGGAAGTCCCTAAAATTTGCAGACAGATACAAAGGACAAGATGAAGAAGGGCAACTTTCTACTAGGATGGTCTCATCTCGAAGGAGATATAGCACTTATAGTACTACTTACAGTACTTAGTATTTTTGTGTTAGCTGGGGTTAAAGTGGTTGAGTGACGAGTACAACCTAAACTCAAGTGGATCATCTATGTGGGAACATGGGCTGTGACATTGTATCACCATGGGCCAGGGAAGTCAGGGCTGATATCTTCTGGCCAACGGTAGACCTAGGTCTCACATAACATTAACACTATGGATTGGGTCATAGGTTTTGGGTTTGTCATATGGGGCTAAAGAATAGGAATATGTACCCCCAGCATGATGCCTTCTCCATGTCAACTTGGCCCCGAAGACCAGATCTTGGTTGAGGTTCTTCTTGGATGTCTAGTGTCTACACTGTTATGTCCAAGCTACATGTATAGTCCATACGGTGCAATCTCAACCCATGCACATTTGCCCCAGGGAGTATAGTCATCTACGCACAACCACCCCTGCTGGGGGCAAATGCCCTCACGATACACTAAGTAAGGTCCAAGCTTTTAGTACCATAACCCATAATTGGTCTGTAACTATTGACTCTCCCTTTTTTTTTTAAAAAAACTACTACTCTCAGCATTCAGAGCATGCTCGGAGTTGTAGCTCTTCTTTAGTATTTTACTAGTTTATGTCAATAAACTAAATAAAAAAAATTGGCCAGAAATAATAAAAAAAAATATATATATTTAAAAAAAATTTGAAAATATTTTCGATTAAAATTAATTTAAATATTGAAATTTTTTTAAACATTCGGAATGATATTTTGGACTTTGGCCAGTAGGAGGTGTATTAACCCTTGAGGCGCTGTGCTCCTCACCTGTTCTCCTCTTGGGCCTCTATCTCCTCTTGCGCCCTGCAGATAAGAAGAGACGTCACGGAGCTGAGTCATCACAACTGTCTGCAGCAGCCACCAGATGTTATGTTATACCGAGCATTAAATGGTTAAGTATCGATGCCCCTCTGGATATCAAAGATTAGACGCCCCCATAAACCGAAGCCACTGCCATAGTTGCTGTTCTATATACATATATAGTCATGATGTAGCAGTGCTGAGTTTGTCATTGTAATCTAGGAAATGCATAGTTCAACGACAAACACAGCTCTGCTATAACAACTTCATAGCTGCACATAACATCAGGTCATTGCCTATACAAACACAACTCTGCTACATCATGTATATCACATTCACTCTAATCATAATGTCAATCAAAGCAAAGTCCTAAAACAGCCTCCGGCCCCATTACATTACCAAGCGCTGCCCCGACCTGCCCACACCTGTCACCCCCCGGCACCAACATTCCACAAAAGTCACACCACAGACCGATAGATACATGTAGTGGAGCTGTATGTGTCATTTCATTCAAAAACATCAACCAAAAATCTTAGCTTTCCCATGCACCATGCAACATCTATTATCACCATACATTTTAGCAAATGACAAACTCAGCTCTGCTACATCAGTATCTATCATAAGAGATAGCAAATTCCTTACCCCTTGTACCTAGGAAGAAGAAACGAAACGTAAAAATTCAAAAACTGAGTAATAAAAAAAAAAAACACTGAAAATTTTACAAAAAAAAAAAAGGGAAACTTTTGCAAACCCCCCACAAATACATTCCAGGCCCCCAGATGTTTTCTGTTAGTTTTATGACTATTCCTTAATACACATTCCCATGGAAACTAAGAACAGGATCCAAAGTAATGAGCCAAACAGATGGAGACGGGGGGAAAAAAAAAAATCCAAAAAGTTGCAAGTTTGTATCCACACCTGAGCTTCTCCATAGTAAAAGTGTCAAATCCAATGGGAGAATGTGAATCCACTGCAGATTTTTAGCTCAATTCCCCAAATTCTCCATCAGAGATTATAAGGACTGAGCCATATTGCCCCCTATATGAGAGAGGACGAGGGGTAGACACAACCCACACATCAGATCTGGGTGGGCTCACACTAGCCCCCATGTCTATGGAGGACCCCCGTACTGGCCCGGAGCCCCCCCCTCATGTAAGCAAACAGACAAGTGCATGGGATGGAGAATGTACTGACCTGATCTGTGCAGGAGAAGAGCAAAGAGGAGGAAAAAGGAGAAAAACATGAAATTAAAAAATGTATCATCCACATCATTGTTTCTATACAGAAATATCATTCACATGTGGGAAAATATTTGGAAGCTGAAGGTTATGATTAGAATTAAATTAGAATTAATAGCAGAAAATAAAATAAAAGATTAAAATAAAATAAAAAATAACAAAAAGTAATAAAAATGAAGTAACTCATTTGAACATAGTAAAAGTGTATCAAATAAAAACAAATAGTAGTATAGCAAAAATGTAGACAGTATCATAATATAGCAATGAATTCCAATGAAAAAAAAAAGTTATTATGATAACAAATAATAGATAAATATATAATAAATAAGAATAAAAATATTGTAGGAAATTAATAATACTATAAAATATAATAATATAAAATTAATAATAACTATTATTGTTTTTATTATTATTATTATTATTTTTATTGTTATCATTATTAAGTGTTATTGTTATGATTAATAATAATCAATAATAACAAAAATATGATGAAAATAATATAAAAAATGTAAAAATAATAAATAAATAGTAAAAAAATAACAAAAGTTAAAATCATAATAATATGAAAATAAAGAATAATAAATATTGTAGAATAATAATATTACAAATAATATTAATAATAATAATAATAATATAATGATTTTGTTTAAAAGAAAATAATAAAATATAATAATAAAATAATAGCACTGTTGTTAAATAAAGAGAAAGAAATTATGATAAAAGTGATATAAAAAACTAAAAGGAAATGAAAAAATATGTTTTAATAGTCATGAAAATAACATAACAATAATACAGTATTAATAGTAACAGTAATATTAATAATATCTACTAATTATAAACCAATCCTGGCTATAACTTGTATTTCTACAACATCTATTAGTAATTACCATCCTGTGAGCTCAAAGTTGTAGAACTACAAGGCCCAGCATGCCCTGCCACGTTAACCCCTGGCAGACAATGTCAGGATGATTTGGCACAGATGGTTCCACATCAGCAGGAAGATTTTACCCATACGGGGGGGGGGGGGGGGGGGGGGGGGGGGGCAGAACTTTGTGAGGGGTAGTGGGGGGGCTACATCCCCTCTTCCATAGCAAGGAAGAATTAACCTCTAAACCTCTGGGTCTTATCTATTGGGGTCTCTTTTATATTCTCAGGGCAGATTATATTCATTCTGTATACAATATACTGATGAATATGTGGGCTGTATATAAGATCAGTGCTGTGTATAGCACCAGCTCCACCTGCTACACATCATTATTCTATCTAATACTCCATGTACTTGGACTAGAGGTGCAATGTTAAATGACACCCCTGCAGGTTGGGGTGCTCCATACAGATGTAGCAGAGGTGGGTGTGTTATTATAGGACAAAACACTTGTGTACCTTTATATTTCTATGTGTCACATTATGCAATTAGGACTAAACTGTGCAACATCTGTACAGATCACACCTTGCAGTTAGTTATTGAAAAGTAATATTGTAAAATGACCACTAGAGGGCCTCGGCATTCTCTGATTTATCTTCTCTATACATTCCTAAGGGGAACCAGTCTGTACTTGGAGATGCCTAGAGGCAGCTGTGGGAAAAGTCAGAGATCATGTGCATTAACTCTTCATCTACCTGGGGCTACACTTGGCACTAGCTTTTGGGCTATGTCGAACCTGCAAGTTGCAGCAGACCCTTGGCTCAAAGAGCAATTGGCTTATTACTTCTACTATCTATCTATCTATCTATCTATCTATCTATCTATCTATCTAATATCTATCTATCTATCTATCTATCTATCTATCTATCTATCTCATATCTATCTATCTCATATCTATCTATCTATCTATCTATCTATCTATCTATCTATCTATCTATCTATCTATCTATCTATTTCCTATCTATTTATCTATCTATCTCATATCTATCTATCTCAAATATATATACCATCTATCTATCTATCTATCTATCTATCTATCTATCTATCTATCTATCTATCTATCTCATATCTATCTATCTATCTATCTATCTATCTATCTATCTATCTATCTCACCTACAGTAGATATCCAGGTGTCATATATCTACAAGTGCCTAGTGTGAACAATGATACATAAAAAACTTACAATTATGTTGTAAAATGTGCAATTATTGCTCCCAAATATCCTTAATTCCCTGGATAATTAATCAGAAATATTTCTGCACTGATGTAATGTCTGCTCTGAGTCCTGGTGCATGGACCTGTATTCAATCATTTCCCTGTATTACCCCTCCCGGCCGCCAGATGGCGCAGGCGTACAGCTGTAGCCATAGACAATACAGTCCAACGCCCTTGACTTCCAGATGTGCCAAGTACCAAAAACATTTGTCTTCTCCATCCCTCCCTCCTACACAAAGAACATGAGGCCAGGCTGAAGCTGAATTCTCTTTATTTCTCTTTTATATGCCATCATCATAGTACAAAACATGTCATTCCCATTAAGCAGATTCTTGGCTCCTTGCCTGGTTATGTGGAGACATAAAACATCTGCTGCAGTGCTCAGTGCTAGTCACTACCTACCACTAAGAAAGGAACCAGAAAAATGGGGAAAAAGGCAACTTCAAAATGTGCACATATCCAACCCCTGAGCCATGCACCAGTCCCCTGCTGCTGACTTGAGAAGAAGAAAAAAGTTGAAGGCACTTACTTTGACATGTTACTAGGTAGGTAGTCACTGCAAGCAGCAACAGAGTCCGTAAATCCACAAAGCTGAGCATGGCTAGTGTTGGCCAGTCATGCAGACTCCTTGTGAGAAGGTGGTACTGCTTAGTTCCTGTGGGTTGCTGGCATGCAGTGTGGTTGCGTTACTCCAAACTTAGCAGAAACCTGCTGCCTTGATGCTAAGACAATAATGCCTGGTCCTCCCCATATATACAGCAGGAGGTTCCCTCAGCTCCGAGTCATCAGCAGCCTGAAGACCAATGAGGAGGAGGCTCAGCTGCTGCATCTCCTGCCTTCCCCAACCACTTTTGGCAACAAAGGAGAGGTGGTGACGAAGGCAAAGCTGTTGTTAAATTAGTTCCATTCTTTTTGAGGACGTGGACAGTGCAAAAATATTTCAATTTTTCTTTCTTTTTTTTTTTTTTTCAACATGCAACTGCAGGTTGTGTCTTCTCCACCAGTTCAGGAGATGGAGAGTCTCCTGGTGGCATCAGCTGAGACTTCAGTCCTCACTTACTGATGGCCACAGAGAGCATCAGGTAGAAAGAAGGTGCTCACCTGGTGACCTACTGATCACTACAAAGGGCATCAACTAGGAAGAAGGTCCATCTCTGGTCAATAGAGAAAGTATTATCTCATATTAAGGACCTGTAGGTGGTCTCTTTTCCTAGGTTGAATCCCTGGTGGCATCAGGTAGAAAGAAGGTGCTCACCTGGTGACCTACTGATCACTACAAAGGGCATCAATTACAATGAAAGTTCATCTCTGGTCTCTAGATAAAGTATCATCTCATATTAAGGACCTGTAGGTTGTCCCTTCTCCTAGGTTGAATCCCTGGTGGCATCAGGTAGAAAGAAGGTGCTCACCTGGTGACCTACTGATCACTATAAAGCGCATCAACTAGGAAGATGGTCCATCTCTGGTCTCTAGAGAAAGTATTATCTCATATTAAGGACCTGTAGGTGGTCTATTCTCCAGGGTTGAATCCCTGGTGGCATCAGGTAGAAAGAAAGTTCTTATCTGGTCATCTAATAATCACTACTGAGGGCATTATCTCTGTTTAGGTGTTTGTCCTCCAGGGATGTATCATTGGTGGCATAAAGAAGAAGTAAGGTGCTCATCTGGTCACGTATAGATCACTACAGAGGGTAATATGTCTTCTTTAGGACCTGTAGGTGGTTAATCCCCAGGGATGGATTCCTGGATTCATCAGGTAGAAAGAAAGTCCTTATATAGTCATCTACGTGATCACTACAGAGGGTACTATCTCTGTTTAGGACCTGTAGGTGGTTTTATCTCCAGGGATGGATGCTTGGTGGCATCAGGTAGCTCATCCGGTCACCTATAGATCACTACAGAGGGTATTATCTCTGTTTAGGACCTGTAGGTGGTTTTATCTCCAGGGATGGATGCTTGGTGGCATCAGGTAGCTCATCCGGTCACCTATAGATCACTACAGGTGGAATTAGGTCTTGAGTCTTCTCCAGGGATCAGTCCCTGCTGGCATCATGTAGAAGGAAGATCAGTATCTAGTCACCTGCTCACCACTATAGAGGGTATTATCTCTTGTTTAGGACCTGCATGTAGACTCTTCTCCAGGAATGGATCCCCGGTGGCATCAGGTAGAAGGAGCGTCATTATCTAGTCACCTACTGGTCACTACATAGGATGTTATCTCTAGTTTAGGGCCTGTAGGTGGTTTTATCTTCAGGTAGGGATCCCTGGTGGCATCAGGAAGAATGGAGATCCATCTCTGGTCACCTCCTAAACAATAAGAAGGGTTTATATCTAAGCAGGACCTGCCAGTTTTCTCTTCTTCAGGGTTAAATATTTGGTGGCATTAACTACAAATAAGGCCCTAATTTGGTCACCAAGATGATATTTTGTGTGTGACTTGATAGATTTATTTTCTCTAAGGGTAGATCTCTGAAATAAGGTCCTAATCTGGTCACCTACTGATGGCTACAAATATTATTATGTCCTATAAAGCAGTAGGTTGTGTGTGTGTCTTCACCAAGGATGGATGAACCAGATATCTGGTCACCTACTGATCAATACATAAGAAATGATGTCCTGCTTGGGAAATTCAGGATGTATTTTAACCAAGGATGGATCCCTGGTGGCATTGGGTTAAAAGTAGGTCCTTATCTGGTCACCTATTGACCACTAAGGGAATGGGTTGTATAGAGTTTATCTGGTTCCATAATGATCACAGCAAGGAGATGGACACCTTGTGGTATCAGGTAGGTCTCCTTATCTGGTCACCTAGTGATCACTAGAAGAGAAGATGGTATCATGTAGATGGTGTTTTTGTCTTGTCACCTTCTGATCAGTACAAGGGTCTCCAAGTGACATCTACAAGGTTGTCTTCTCCCCCACTAGGGAGATAGATCTTGAGGAACATCAGGCTTTGGGTCAACATCCAGTCCCCTACTGATCATTACAAGGGTCTCCATGTGACATCTACAAGGTTCTCCCCCACTATGGAGAATGATCTTGAGGAACATCAGGCTTTGGGTCAACATCTACTATCCTACTGATCATTACAAGGATTGCTACATAGGCATGGTCACATGGTCACCAACTGATCTTCAAGGATCTATAATTGGTCACCACTAGGATATAGAATTATCCTTACCCACCAAAAGTGGTGGGTCTATGGTGGTATCTGGCAGAAGGTCCACTTCTCATGACTATTCTGAAACTTTGGATACGTTTGGGTCAGTGTGGGTCCAAGTTCTGAGAACCAGGGGCTGAAGAATGTAATGGGTGTGTGTCTTTAAGAAATGTAAGAAGGAGTCGGATTCTGCTTTGCTTTACTGCTCCATAATTCTTCAAGACCAACCACAATGATGGGGGGGGAGAGGCCGAGCCTTGATTTTGGCTTCTGAGACAAAGTTTTCCAGCTTGATGATGTGTTACATTGTTTAACCATTTGTTGTCCGGTGGCAAGTTAAGGGGTGGGGGGTTGCAATCTGCTAAAACTTCTCCGCTCTCTGCTGTTCCTTCCTACACAACTGATAGGAAACATATGTGTTGTTGAGTGTGTGTCTTAAAGATACAGGTTGCTCCTTCCCCTCCCCCGGGAGATGTGTCATATTTTCCAGGAGACCAGTTCATGATGGTACAAGGAGAATCTGACTACATATATACTTACTACAGTGTAGTACTACAAGTACCACCATGACTTACCATAGAAAGACCAGACATCCCAGAACAACTTAGCAAAAGTTGAATACAAACCTAGTTGCAGAGTAAATAATAGACAGCACATGTGGGACTACAAATCCCAGCATGTCTTATCACACCACGGAAACATATTCCAGTATTCCAGTTTTCCTGGAAATCCTATAATTCTGCCACATTCCGGATACATATAGATGTTGGATGTGGGGACTACAACTTTCTATGGGACTACAACTCTCAGGATCTGCACTGACTGGGTATGATGGGACTTGTGGATCGTCCACTTTGAACTTGCTGCCTCTGAAGAATGTCTTTAAGAAGGAGATGATTTCTTTATATGACAGTGAGGGGAGGACTCTCCCTGCAGCTAGCAATCCTTCTCTGTCACCACATTCCTGCCCTGCGTGCAGCTACATGTCCCCCTCTCCCCCTGTGGCTTCCCCTGGGACGTGGCTCCCATCTAGCGCCTTGTAACCTGCTGAGCTCCACAGAAATAGCACATGGAAGGTGAAGGAGGATAAAGAAGCTGCGCCAGGTGTGATAAACGTGCCTACAGGCACTACAAGTACCAGCAGTGCCTGCCATAACCGCCATCCCAACAGCAACACTGTAACTTTTCCTGCAGCTTTAGAATGTCTTGTGTTGCAGTTTGATAACTTACAATGTAACAATATTAAAGTTGTTGGAATAAACAGAAAGAAGGGCAAAATTATTTATTACAGGAAACCTACCATTTGATTTGGTGCATTATGAACCAAACATACACTGAAAATGCTGTAGAGACACTGATGCTGAAACATATCTTGTTTAATCCCCGAGCTGAATGGTTTTGCTGAAAATCAATCATAAAATTGCGGACATTGGGAAAGCTGGGTGCCCTGGCTGCCGTACATAAACACATTACTTCCACATACACAGGAGCTGCCTGAACTGTCCAGACAGGACTAATCAATCTGAGCTGGATGACTGATACACAGCAGTATCAACAATTGATTACTTCTGCCTGTCAGGGACAGCACAATCATTCTCGGCCTATACTGGGCAGGACAAGGCTGGAGCAGTGCATAATTAGGGTGAAGAGGAGCCCCGGGTCTCATTATCATAATTTTCTTTCTTTCTTATTTTTAGCCTTTCCTTTATAGGGAACCTCTCACCAAATTTTACTTCTTTAAACTTTTAGACGCCTCAGGTAGGGAATGAAAAGTCCTTTCAAGAATTGCCTTTTATGTGAAATTTCATCCATTTAATGCCATCTCCACTCAAAATTATGTGAGAAGAGTCATATTTTAGAAGCTGAAGGGGAAGAGTCACTTTTAGAGGATGCAGGGGTGTGTCTCAGTTCAGATGCCCCTATCTTCGTTGGCATAGAAACATGATGTCATTTTAAAGATAAGAATTTCATCTTTTAGATCACATCAGGCTTCTGGTTCTGTGAGATACAGATCGTTAAACACATAGGGGCAGATTTACTTACTCGGTCCATTCGCGATCCAGCGGCGCGTTCTCTGCGCTGGATTCGGGTCCGGCTGGGATTTATTAAGGTAGTTCCTCCGCCGTCCACCAGTTGGCGCTGCTGCGCTGAAAAGCATCGTAACGCGCTTGAGTTCACCGGCTGGGTGACAGATTTTTTTTTTTAAATGCGGCGGTTTTTCCGAATCCGTCCGGTTTTCGCACGCACGCCAGCACCGATGCGCCAAAATCCGATCGTGTGCGCCAAAGTCCCAGGGCAATTCAGGGGAAATCGCCGCAAATCGGAAATATTCGAGTAACACGTCGGGAAAACACGAATCGGGCCCATAGTAAATGACCCCCATAGTTGGAAATGGGAGGTGCAGATAAAGACCCAGTCCCCAACTAATTCTTTAACTGTCTGTTTCTCTGTTCTGTAGATCACAGAACCAGATACAGGGGACGTTATACTGTAAATGACTGCAAAAATTTTAGAGGCGCAGTGTTGAGATGTGCTCAAAAGGCTGAAGTCACCACAGTGGCAAATTTGGCAGTGATAAGTCATGACTGGGAGAAGTTGGAACAAAGTTCCATACCTGATGCAGGAGGATTGTCATCTTTGAGGAGTCCACAAGGAGGAAAACCAGGGCTGACAAGGCTAGCACAAAGGGAACAAGTGCAACTTTATTTGCATAGTAAGTGCAGTCTGTGTCTTCCTGTGTCCTGGTGTGCGATATATTTATTTATGTGTGGTTATTCACTACTGTTATACATTTATGTGTTCTGTATATTCATTGCTGGTTATACAGTATATTCATATTTGGTTTATTCATTTCAGGTATATATTTATATGTGCAGTATATTTGATGCAGGTATATATTTATGTGCTCTATACTTGTGATAGTCCTGTTAATGATTCCATAGTAATTGGTTTCTTTCTTATAATTTTTTAGGTTTTTTTTTCATTTACCTCCTTAGACTGAACGACTAGAATAGGCCCTGATTCCAACAGATTTTTGCTGCGATTTTACAGTGGGTGGGAGATCTCTTGGTAAGGTGCAATATTACCTGCCTGGGCACCAATATGTTTTTTTCCTGGGTGCCTCGACATAAAGGTCACATATCAAAGGATCCATGATAACTGTGACCCATACTAGTGTATGGTCAATCAATATCAGGCCAATGGGGATGTTTAGGCCAGACAGACGGCTACAAGGTGCTGCCGTAGCCCGAGCAAGCACACGTCATTGGGGCTCATTTACTTACCCGGTCCAGTCGCGATCCAGTGGTGCGTTCTCCGACGAGGATTCGGGTTCTGCCGGGATTCACTAAGATCGTGCGCCCAATGTCCACCAGGTGTCGTTGCTGCGCCGAGGTCCGCCGGAGTTCACCTTCTTCTGTTCGGTGCATGTAAGTGCGTGTCAAGCGACACAAATTCATTTTTAAATACAAGGTTTTTTCCGAATCCGTTGGGTTTTTTCCGACGGCCACGCCCCCCAATTTCCTTCGCGTGCAAGCCGGCGCAGATGCAACACAATCCTATCGCGTGCGCCAAAAACCCAGGGATATTCAGGAAAAAACGGTGCAAATCGGTAATATTCGGGAAACCCAGCGATTCAGCCCCATAGTAAATGAGCCCCATTGTGTGAAAGTAGCCTATGGTGGTGCAATGTCATAATACACCAACATCTGGGCTACAGGTAACATCTTTATGGATATGTATTTATGACATGGGCATTGTAGATTCGACAAACACCTTTCATGAGAGCACCCAGTCTCCTGTATGTAAGGGGCATAATGATCATAGAGGTTGTGCCCGGGCCTGTAGTTGGAGGGGGCCTGCATCTGCTTTGCAGCAGATTGCGGATCCAGGAGGAGGGGGAGAGAATCAATTATATGTGTGTCTTTAAGATACACATACAGTTGATTACCAGTGCAGCACAGGGAGATACGTTCATGTGCTAGGCCCGGTCACTCTCTATGGGTGCCACCAGCGTCCTGCATTGATAGAAGCCCAGGCAGCAGAAGAGCAGTGCAGCGCCAGAGGTAAGTACTGAGTTTATTGTTTTTATGGGTGTCCTCCTGATCTCTTCAGTGATCAAAATGGGGGGCTCTGCATTCATTGGAAATGAAAGTAATTAATGGGGGGGAGGATTTGGACCCGCTGAACTCTGCATTAATAAATATGGTTGGAGGGGCCCTTCTAAAATCTGCGTTATAAAATAATGGGGGTGAAGAATGATGAACACTAGTTTAATAATTTTTAGGGGGCTGCTATGTTCCATATTTGAGGGGTTTGCTGTGCTACATATTTTAATCAATGGGGTGTTAATGTTAATGAGAGGCGGTGCTGCTGTGCTACATATTAATGGCTACTGCTGTGTTACATATTAATGAGGGGGTGCTGCATAGCAATTAATGAGGGAGTGCCACTGCTGTAAATAAATTAATTAGTATTAGAAACAGAGGGGGGAATAAGTATTTGATACAAACTACAAATAATGGAGAGGTCAGTATCTTTTATTGTAGGTCAAATCAACTGTGAAAAAGAGAATCTAAAAAAAAAATCCAGAAAATCAGATTAATTTTTAAATAATTAATTAGCATTTCATTGTATGAACTAAGTATTTGATACCAGAAAAAAACAGAACTTCACATTTGGTAGAGAAACAAGTTACACAGGTCAGACGTTTCCTATATTTCTTGACCACTGCAGAGGGGATTTTGGCCTTGTCCTCCATACAGATCTTCTCCAGATCTTTCAGGTTTCGAGGCTGTCGCCGGACAACATTGGGGCAGATTTACTTTCCCGGTCCATTCGCGATCCAGTGGCGCGTTCTCTGCGGTGGATTCGGGTCCGGCCGGGATTCATTAAGGTAGTTCCCCCTCCGTCCACCAGGTGGCGCTGCTGCGCTGAAAAGCATCGGAACGCACTGGAATACACCGAGCCGGGCTGAGTGAAGGTAAGTGCAATTTTCGCAACACATTTTTTTTTTTTAAATGCGTCGGTTTTTCCGAATCCGTCAGGTTTTCGTTCGGCCACGCCCCCCGATTTCCGTCGCGTGCATGCCAGCGCCGATGCGCCACAATCCGATCGCATGCGCCAAAATTCCGGGGCAATTCAGGGGAAAACGGCGCAAATCGGAAATATTCGGGTAACACGTCGGGAAAACGCGAATCGGGCCCTTAGTAAATGACCCCCGTTGAGTTTCAGGTCCTCCAAAGATCTCTGAATGGGTTCAGGTCTTCAGTGGACTGAATAGAGACACTCCAGGACCTTGAAATGCTCCATACGGAGCCGCTCCTTAGTTGTCCTGGATGTGCGTTTTGGGTCATTGTCATACCAGAAACCCCAACCACGACCCATCTTCAATGTTCTTACTAAGAGAAGAGAGTTTTTTGTCCAAAATCTTGCAATACATAGACCCATCCATCCCCATCCCCTTTGAAGAAAACCACCCCAAGGAATGATGACCCCCAGCCTCATGCTTCACGTTTGGGATGGTGTTCTTAGGGTTGTTCTCATCCTTCTTCTTTCTCCAAACCTTACAAGTGGAGTTGATACTAAAAAGTTCTGTTTTGGTCTCATCTGACCACCCGACGTTCTTCAGTGTCTCCTCTGGATCATCCAGATGGACAGTGGGGAACTTCAAACTGTCCGGAACATGAGTCCTGAACAGATCATTAACCCACAGGCCACAGACTGAAGAACATTGATGGTCATCTAGTGTTTCATCCATTTTTCTTGTACTTGTGCCAACAATTGTTCCCTTCTCACCTCACCTGCTGCCTAATGTCCTGTAGCCCATCCCAGCCTTGTGCAGGTCTACAATTCTGTCCCTGGTGTCCTCTTTGGTCTTGCCTATGGTGGAGAGGTTGGAGACTGATTGAATGAGAGTGTGGACAAATATCTTTTATACAGTAAACAAGTTCAAGCAGAGCAGAGTAGGAGGAGCTACAGGTAATGAGAGCAGAGTAGGAGGAGCTACAGGTAATGAGAGCAGAGTAGGAGGAGCTACAGGTAATGAGAGAAGAGTAGGAGGAGCTACAGGTAATGAGAGCAGAGTAGGAGGAGCTATAGGTAATAAGGGAAGAGTAGGGGGAGCTAAAGGTAATGAGAGCAAAGTAGAGCTACAGGTGATAAGTGTCCCGAGTAAAAAGAGCTACAGGTAATTAGAGCAGTGTAGCAGGAGCTACAGGTAATAAGCACAGAGTAGGAGGAGCCACAGGTTATAAGTGCAGAGTAGGAGGAGCTACAGTTAATGAGAGCAGAGTAGGATGAGCTACAGGTAATAAAGGAAGAGTAGGAGGAGCTACAGGTAATTAAAGCAGTGTAGCAGGAGCTACAGGTTATAAGTGCAGTGTAGGAGGAGCTAAAGGTGATCCGATTAGGAAGAGCTGCAGGTAATAAATGCAGAGTAGGAGGAGCTACAGGTAATTAGAACAGTTTAGAAGGAGCTGCAGGTAATGAGAGCAGAGTAGGAGAAGCTACAAATAATAAGTTCAGAGCAGGGGGAGCTACAGGTAATGAGAGCAGAGTAGGTGCAGCTACAGGTAATGAAAGCAGAGCAGGAGGAGCTACAGGTAATGAGTGCACAGTAGGAGGAGCTACAGGTAATGAGAGCAGAGTAGGTGCAGCTACAGGTAATGAAAGCAGAGCAGGAGGAGCTACAGGTAATGAGCGCACAGTAGGAGGAGCTACAGGTAATGAGAGCAGAGTAGGAGGAGCTACAGGTAATGAGAGTAGAGTAGGAGGAGCTACAGGTAATGAGAGCAGAGTAGGAAGAGCTACAGGTAATGAGAGCAAAGTAGGAGGAGTCACATGTAATGAGAGCAGTGTAGGAGGAGCTACAAATAATTACTGCAGAGCAGAGGAGGAGCTACAGGTAATGAGAGCAGAGTGGAAGTGGCTGCATGTAATTAGTGCAAAGTAGGAGGAGCTAGAGCAGAGTATGAAGAGCTAAAGGTAATGAGCAGAGTAGGAGGAGCTACAGTTATTGAGAACAGAGTAGGAGGAGCTACAAGTAATGTGTGCAGAGTGGGTGGGGCTACAGGTAATGAGTGGAGAGTAGGAGAAGCTACAGGTAATGAACAGAGTAGGAGGAGCTACAGTTAATGAGTACAGAGTAGGAGGAGCCTCTTAAAGAAAAAATGCACATAGAGAGACAGAATTCTTGCTCGTTGGTAGGGGACAAATACTTATTTCATAAAATAAAATGCTAATTAATTATTGAAAAATGTGATTTTCTGGAATTTTTTTAGATTCTGTCTCTCACAGTTGAAGTGACCTACAATAAAAAAATTACAGATCTTCCCATTCTTTGTATTCGGGAAAACTTGTCCTGGGATCAGATACTCATTTCCCCCTCCGGTCTGTGCAGCATATACTGTATATGTGTATTCTGGAGTACAACATGCAGGAGGTGCACATTTTGGTACATGGGGGTCTGCACCGGAGTCTAGTGACATCTATTTATTCAAACCAATGGCCCAAGTAGAAACCTACTAGAAGTTATTGTCGGGTCTCCCAATGAAGAGCGTTAGGACAGCCTACTCTGTTCAATAAGACAATCTAGCTTTGTTCTCATGATGCAGGTCACACAGCTATCAGGTAATGAGAGCAGAGTAGGAGGAGCTACAGGTAATGAGGGCAGAGTAGGAGGAGCTAAAGGTAATGAGAGCAGAGTAGGAGGAGCCACAGGTAATGAGATCAGAGTAGGAGGAGCTACAGGTAATGAGAGCAGAGTAGGAGGAGCCACAGGTAATGATATCAGAGTAGGAGGAGCTACAGGTAATGAAAGCAGAGCAGAAGAAGCTACAGGTAATGAGAGCAGAGTAGGAGGAGCTAAAGGTGATGAGATCAGAGCAGGAGGAGCTACGGGTAAGGAGAGCAGAGTAGGGGGAGCTACAGGTAATGAAAGCAGAGCAGGAGGAGCTAAAGATAATGAGAGCAGAGTAGGAGAGGCTACAGGTAATGAAAGCAGAGCAGGAGGAGCTAAAGATAATGAGAGCAGAGTAGGAGAGGCTACAGGTAATGAGGGCAGAGCAGGAGGAGCTAAAGATAATGAGAGCAGAATATGGGGAGCTACAGGTAATGAGGGCAGAGTAGGAGGAGCTACAGGTGATGAGAGCAGAGTAGGAGGAGCTTCAGTTGATGAGAACAGAGTAGGAGGAGCTACAGGTGATGAGAACAGAGTAGGAGGAGCTACAGGTAATATGGTATGATGAGTGATATGTGCAGGTCCCACAACTATCAGGTAATGAAATGGAAATACAGGCATAAAATATTGTGCACAATCTGGTGGAGGAGAAGTGTTCAGCATCCTGGATATAACTCCAGAGCAGCGGTTCCTGCCCGCATCCTCCACCTCTTCTAGTTCTCAAGTTGTAGCCAGAGACAAAAGCTCCCGCCCCGAGCAGCTGGAATAGAGATTAAGTGACTCATTCCCCCGACTCCCCCCTAAACCATGTACATTCCTCTAAATATACAGCCAGGGGGGGCAAACCAGAGACCATTAACTGCATCCTCCCTGCACCGCTCCTCACACTCAGGAAAAGACCCTTTAAGTCACATGTTGTATGTGAGACCCTGGAAGCTGCGGTTTATGTTGATTATTTATGGCCCATTTACACTGTTTCTACAAACTAAAGAAAACTATTAGTAACGGATACTTAGCTAAATAAGCAGCAACTAAGGTAGAGAGGAGAGAGACGGACGCGCTATTTTATACCGTACATAATTATCTGTACACAAGATATTACATGAACGCTCACAAAGATTTCAACTCTACATCTGTATATGGAAAGATAGAGCTACATTTATGCTAGTGTCTATGTGAAAGAAACATAAAATTCTATAATACTTTTATACTGCCCCCTATGTACAAGAATATAACTACTATAATACCGCCCCCTATGTACAGGAATATAACTACTATAATACTGCCCCCTATGTACAAGAATATAACTACTATAATACCGCCACCTATGTACAGGAATATAACTACTATAATACTGCCCCTATGTACAAGAATATAACTACTATAATACGCCCTATGTACAAGAATAAATACTAATACTGCCCCTACGTACAGGAATACTAACTCTATAATACTGCCCCTATGTACAAGAATATAACTATATAATACTGCCCCTATGTACAGAAAGAATATAACTACTATAATCTGCCCCCTATGTCAAGAATATAAATACTATAATACGCCCCTCGTACAGAAATAATTCTACTATAATTGCCCCCTATGTACAAGAATATAACTATATAATTACTGCCCCCATGTACAGGAATATAACTACTATAATCTGCCCCCTATCAAAGAATATAACTACTAATACTGCCCTATGACAAGAATATAACTACATAATACTGCCCCTAGTACAGAATATAACACTATATATGCCCCTATGTACAGAATAATACTATACTACTGCCCCAGTACAAGATATAATACTATAATCGATCCCCCTATGTACAAGAATTAATACTATAATACTGCCCCCTATGTACAAGAATATACTACATAATACTGCCCCCTAGTAAGAACAATATAACTACTAGAATACTGCCCCTAATGTACAAGAATATAACTACTATATACTGCCCCCTATGTACAAGAATATAAATACTATAATACTTACCCTATGTACAAGAATAAACTACATATTACTGCCCCTATGTACAAGAATATAACTACTAAATACTGCCCTATGTACAAGAATAAACTAATATAATACTTGCCCCCTATGTACAGAATATAACTATATAATACTGCCCCTATGTACAAGAATATAAATACTATAATACTGCCCCTATACAAGAAATAAACTATATATACGCCCCTATGTACAAGATATAACTATATAATACTGCCCTATGTCAGAGATATAATACTTAATACTGCCCCTATGTACAGAATAAACTACTATAATACTGCCCCCTATGTACAAGAATAAATACTATAATACTGCCCCTATGTACAGGAATATATAACTACTATAATAATGCCCCCTATGTACAAGAATATAACACTATAATACTGCCCCTATGTACAGAATATAACTACTATAATTTTATGCCTATTCAGTTAACTTATATATGTCCTTGTACATATAATTTAATACTTACCTATTACTAAGATCATAACATACTGCCTACTACGATATATATCACTATATAATACTGCCCCCTATGTACAAGAATATAACTACTATAATACTGCCCCCTATGTACAAGAATATAACTACTATAATACTGCCCCCTGTGTACAAGAATATAACTACTATAATACTGTACCCTATGTACATGTCTCCTCTCTGATAATATTTTCCACAGCTGTTGGCAGAGGCTGGGCTCCGGCTCTTATGATATGTCACACACCAGATATAGGGGCAGATTTACTTACCCGGTCCATTCACGATCCAGCTGCGCGTTCTCTGCGGAGGATTCGGGTTCTGCCGGCATTCACTAAGGTAGTTCCTCCGACGTCCTCCAGGGGTTCACCGAGCCATCGTGGGTGAAGGTAAGCGCGAGTCCAGCGACACTTTTTTTAAATGCGGCGGTTTTTCCGAATCCGTCAGGTTTTTTCACGGCCACGCCCCCCGATTTCCGTTGCGTGCATGCCAGCGCCGATGTGCCACAATCCAATCGCGTGTGCCAAAATCCCGGGGCAATTCAGAGAAAATCGGAGCAAAACCGGAAATATTCGGGTAACAATTCGGGAAATCGTGAATCAGACCCTTGGTAAATGACCCCCAATGTTGGCTCCTTCCTCCGTCGCTGTATCTTTTTGGGGTTTCTTTTGGATTATACAGTCAGTAGTGTTTTATCTTTTTCGCATTATCTTACTTTGCCCCTTCAATCTATGGTTCACATTTATTAAAGCTGTTTCTCTCTGACTTTGCACTGAACGTGGAAACTCCTTGTACATATATTTATAAAGTGTCTGCGCCAGTTTTGGGTCGCGGCCGCTCTGTGTCCATCAAGACAGAAAACATGTTCCCCAAAAGCGGCGAGTCAGTGCTTAGCCGGACCGTGCGCTACATTTATTACTGACGTGCGCCACAATTCTGCAGCATGAACAAAGTGCACCAAAAAAATGCTGCAGACTTCCAGAGCAGCGCAGGGAGCGCCAGATTCATGAAGACCGAGCACCAGTTTTGATGAATCTGGCGCCCCCTGCACATTACACAGGACACTGCACATAGTATGGACTCTGATAAATGTGGGCCAATGGGGCTTATTTACTAAGGTTCCGCAGAACACACTTAAGTTGGATTTTTGAAATTTTCGGGATTTGTGACAGGTATTTAACTGGGGATTGTGTCACACATGGTTGGATTTTGGCGCAATCGCGCCGACTTTCATGCGAAAGAAATCGGCGGGCGGGCCGTGGGACGATCAGAGTTGTGTGAGGGTCAGCTTTGGACTTGAGGACAGAGCAGCAAACTTAAGGGAAACCTTCCATCAAAATCCATCCTGATAAACCAGGGACGTTGCTCATAGATCCAGGCACCGGGACTATGTTATACTCCTTCACTCTAAAATCTACTTTTAAAATTATGCTAATGACCCAGAAGGGCTTCTGGGGGTGTTATCCGAGGCCCTCTGTGCTGTAGCTTCACAAGCTGTTTCACTGTCCCCCTCGTCGCTGCTCAGTCAGAATTTCCCCCCTCCTTCTGCCTGCTGTAATCTCACACAGTGGTAGTGGGAAGTGCTCCTGCACAGTGTAACAGCCTGTGAAGCTACAGCACAAAGGTGCTCTGGTATCACTCCCAGAGCACATCAGGCTCATTGGCATAATTTTAATAGTTGATTTTAGAAGGAAGGAGGCCATGGATAACAGATTATAGAAGATTATCACAGTCACGGTGCCTGGATCTGTGAGTAATGTCCCTGGTTTATCAGGATGGATTGTGATGGGAGATTTCCTTAAAGTTACAGCACATTCTATGTTTCTAAAATATATAATTTTAATTAAATCAACACAAACCTGTAAAGATTATATTGATTTACTTCTAAAAACTCACATCATCACGTTAGTCCTATGGAGGGGCCTGGTAATAAGCAGATTTTGGGGCACTTTAGTATCACAGCAAATACTGGACATAAAGTTTGGGGGTGGATCCCACATCCCATCACCCCTGGGCAGACATCTTTCCGTAGCCCCTTCTGCCCGTCTCATCATCAGGCAGCGCTCGCAGTAAATTGTGTGGAGCAGTAATGGGGGTTTAAGGAGCCCCCAGGGACCTGGAGCGGATCCAGGAATAACAGTGATCTCAGCCGAGCCGAGACATTACTGCGGCAGAGGGAAGAGGCTGCGAGGAGCGGGAAGAGGCCTCATCCTCTGCGCAGGTGCCGCACATGAGACATAAACTAATGTAATAGTTACATGTAACACAGAAGCCCCAGGGGAAGGGGCACCCCAAACTCTACACTGTGCCCTACACAGACTGCAGATTCACACTGACATATTGGATGTCTGTTTCTGTAACACCTTAAAGGGGCTGTCCACTTTAAACACATTCCAGCAAATAATTAACATTGTTTTTATAATGAAAAAATACACAATTTCCCAATATACTTTCTGTATCAATTCTACATCTCTGCTTGCTGCCACTCAACAGGAAGCTTCAGTGTTTACTTCCTGCAAGTATACACCGGTCCCGGGTCATGTGATGTCACACAGGTGCATGGCTCGTTATATCCCTGGTCATGTGATGGCACACAGGTGCACGGTTCGTTATATCTCTGGTCATGTGATGTCACACAGGTGCACGGCTTGTTATATACCTGGTCATGTGATGTCACACGGGTGCACAGCTCGTTATATCCCAGGTCATGTGATGTCACACAGGTGTACAGCTCGTTATATCCCTGGTCATGTGATGTCACACAGGTGCACGGCTAGTTATACCCCTGGTCATGTGATGTCACACAGGGGCACGACTCGTTATACCCCTGGTCTTGTGATGTCACACAGATGCACGGCTCATTATATCCCTGGTCATGTGATGTCACATAGGTGCACGAGTCGTTATACCCGTTATACCCCTGGTCATGTGATGTCACACAGGTGCACGAGTCGTTATACCCGTTATACCCCTGGTCATGTGATGTCACATAGGTGCACGAGTCGTTATACCCGTTATACCCCTGGTCATGTGATGTCACACAGGTGCACAGCTTGTTAGCATCACACAGCTCTGACTACACTATGGGGGAGATTTATCAGAAACGTCTGAGGTAAAACTGTTCTGGTTGCCCATGGAAACCAATCAGAGCTCAGGCTTAATTTTATAAACAGCTGTGGGCAAATGAAAGCTGAGCTCTGATTGGTTGCCACGGGGAACTAGAACAGTTCTGCTCTCAGACACTTCTGATAAATCTCCCCCATTGTGTTGTAAACGAGCCGCGGATGTGTGAGATCACATGACCAGGAATCGGTGTTTATCTACAGGAAGTAAATTATAAAGCTTCCTGTTGTATGACAGCAAGAAGACAGCAAGCAGAGATCTAGAAAACCTTGAAGAATTGATACAGAAAGTATATGGGAAAATTATCAACATTTTCATCATACTAACAATATCAATCACAAAATCTGCAATTATAAAAGGTATAGTTCCGACTTACATACAAATTCAACTTAAAGGGGTTTTCCAATTAAAGAAATTTGAATCCCCTAGTGATGTTTACACAATAAAGATAATTTTTAACCCCTTATTTTACAATGTTACTCAGTTTTATTGCTGTTTTATCACTCAGTAATGGTCAGAGTAAGATTCCAGAGTGTGAGCGGGGACTCTCTAAGCAGACACTTCATGATTCCTCTGTGCTATGACATGCTGTGTGCTGGCAATGTGCTTAGATTATCAGGGTACAGGGTTTATATACACTTTTATTTAGCTTCTGAACATTGTACTAGTATCTGACACATAGAAAAAGAGATGAGACAGATCAGAGATGAGAGATGATGAGATCCATGAGATGGATATAACACACACTGACACTCTGCTGACACAGCTATAACATGCACACTGTCAGCTCTGATATAACTCCTTCCCCTGCCACAATTTCCTAAGGGATCGATAAAGCTTTATTGTATTGTATTGTAAAGATCTTATCTGGAGCTTGTAGATTTTGTCTCCTCACGCTGCTGCTTGCTGGCAGGAAGTGTCTGTGTGTGTGAGCTGATCTTGGAATGCAGGGAGGCTGCAGTGTGCAGACAGGAGAAGCTATTCATGAGAAGAATCTGACATGCCTGACCCTAAGTCAGAAAATGTACGGTCGGATCCCGCTGCAACTGAAATTGTGTACACTAGGACTGATAGAGACAGGTTGGACTTATATCTGTGAAATGCTGTATTTATGTTAAAGGAAACCTAGGAGATCTACCTATTAAGGTGGCAAGTTCCTCTAATGTAGAGTAGTATAGCACTTTTTAGGGCTAATTATTTTGTGGCCCATAATTTTTTAAATTTTAATTCACCCAATATTCAAATTATCTAAAGAGGCTACTGGGGCGTGGAGTAGCAGGAGCTGAGGCTACACGGTGCGGCTACTCCACGCCCCAGTAGCCTCTTGCGTTCCGCCTACCAATGCATCTTCAGCTCCTGGTGGCTGCGCGCACTCGTCTGCCAAGCTGGGTTCTGCGCATGCGCAGAAAGCAGGCCGCTGGCTGCTCGGTCTTGGCTCTGAAGCCAGAGCTGGCAGGAGCTGCGCGCTGAAGATATCAGAGTAGGTGGAACGCAAGAGGCTACTGGGGTGTAGAGTAGCAGGAGCTGAGGCTACACGGCGCGGCTACTCCACGCCCCAGTAGCCTCTTGCGTTCTGCCTACCCAGACATCTTCAGAGCACAGCTCCTGGTAGCTGCGCGCACTTCGTCTGCAAAGCTGGGTTCTGCGCATGCGCAGTAGCTCTGGCTTGAGAGCCGACACCACCTGTGTTTGCTGTGCTGTGCTAAAAGTGGACAACCCCTTTAAAGACCAGGCCTGAAAAATCATTAACCCCTTCATGATCAAGTTTTTACATTTTTTTTGTGTTTCCATTTTTCACTTCACTCCTTCCACAGGCCGGCGGCACACGTGGCGTTTTAAACCCGTTTTTGGGCCGTTTTTAAGCAGTCCGTTAAAAAAACGCATGCTTTTTTTGACAGTTTTTTTCCAATTTTCTTGATGAGGATAATTGAAAAATGGACAAAATTGGTCAAAAAACGGCCTAAAAACGGGTTCAAAACGCACATGTGCCATCACCCACAAGCCATGCTGCCTGCTTCCGCTTCCATTCTCTGATCTGTGGGGGTGCAGGGTGTGGGCCTTCCACCAATCCAATTTTTAGGACCTTTCCTTTTGACAGGTCATCAATATTTTAAGCCCAAAAACTGCTTTAATGACAATTTTCACCTGTTTTGTGTGCATGTGGTTTCATGAATTTAGCTTTTTATTTCTTGTTTGAGGGATTTTTTCATAAAAACTTTTTTTTCAGGGAGTTTTTTTTTTTTGCTCGTTTTTAGTTTTATTCAGGGATAAATGGTACAAAAAAGCAAAAAGAAAAACTATTCTTAAACTTTATTTGTCAGTCCTTCCCACCACAGACCTTTCTTCACTTCAGTTTTTTGAATTCTTAAAGCCATAATTATTGTATTTTTCTATTCATTGTACTGTATGAGGGCTTGTTTTTTTCAGGACAAGTTGTACTTCCTGGTGGCTTCATATATTATTCTGTGCAATGTACTGGGAAGCTGGAGAAAAATTCTAAATGGGTTTAAAATGAGATGTAATTGGTTTCGATTACTTTTCATGGCATTCACTATACAATAACAATATCATTCAATACTGAATAAGGGGAACCTAGATTTTAGGGGGATGCAAAGGCTGTGGCTGCACCTTGGCCCAAAGGCATCATGGGGCTTATAAAGTGTCTTATCCATTAGGTTATAACTGATCAACTAAATTATGCATTAAAATTGGGACCTGGTACATAAATAATTGCATTGGGTCCCAGCCCAAGTGATACACAAATACACACACATTCCCATTCTATAGGTGCCCATGTAAGTGCTCAATCCTGCAGAAAAAAAGAGGTGAAAAAATAACTTAAAGATTTTTTGGATTGGTTCCTCCCAAACATCATGTGATCGCTGGTATTATCAGTCATGTGATTGATTGCTTTCACAACAGCGCCCCCGCAGGAAATATGAAGCATTGCATAGATGTGCTAAAATAAATTACTTTTTATTATCTGGGAGGGCTAAAGTATTTTTCCAATTTTTGCAGAAAACCCTTGAAGAGCCAGAATTTGGGGGAAATCAAGGGGACCATTATACTTAACCCTCCAGAAGGAGTCCCTGGCACCCACAAGTCTTACTGTGCTTGCTCTCTTGAAGGGCCATTTGGGATGTGTTCCCATTCATTGTACAAGTGACATATTGGGGCGTGTCCTTACACTGCTGTGCTCTGTGCTCTCTGCAACCAGTGTAAATTATTGTCCCGGAAAAACTGTGTCATCATACCTTTGTTTGTGTTGTCAGCAGCAAATATGGATTGATATTCCAGGATTGTAACTTCTTCAAGTGTACTGGAGGCATGTCCTCACACTGCTGTGCTCTGTGCTCCATAAATATAACAGTCTCATCCTATGCTTGCACTCTTGATGAGCCATTGCTGAATTCACATTCATTGTGCATGTGACATCTGGACCAATCCCAGGCCTCAGTTGTTATGTTTAAAGGATTGAGGAAAGCAGAAAATCCCTTTAAGATGGGGTTATAATAAACAGTTAAACATTTTTTAAATTTTTTTTTACAATAATATGTAAAAGCAGCAATTCGGACAATTACAATATTTTAGATGACCAGGACTGTGACCGGAATATCCACCTATCATTTGCCTCGTTTGTGGGCGGATAATTAGTAGGGAAAGGGGCGAGAGTAACAATTTGGGAAAGTTCTAAGTAGAGAGAAAAGCGAGAGCTGAGGGTGAGGATACAGCGATTGTAACGTGTGAGCAGCGACTGCTGATGTGGCAGGAGGAATTCCAGGCACAATGTGCTGCAACGTAGCAAGAAATCACGTTACCTGCCGAAACACAATGCAGGGGCTTTGGGCTGGGGTCTTAAAGGGGAAGTCTAGATTACAGTATTTGGGTGTATTTAAAATAATCCCCACTTTTACCCATTCACTACTGCAAGGAACTATAGGTTACACTTTTTAAGGGCAGTTGTTGTCATCATAAGAAATGTGATTTACCGTGTAGGGTCATAGGGTGAAGGTCATCCCTGGGGCTTGTGCTGGGCTGACCTACCTTCCATCCACACCTTAACATGGCCACTGGGGCTGGAACAGGGAATCAGATGGTATTTTTAATTAACGTATATTTAATAGAACCTCTCAGCAGGTGCGACCATACAGGCTGCTGCTAGAGTTAGGTATTGTCCTCACACTGCTGTGCTCTCTGTTCTCTGCAGATGGGGTTAGGTATAGTCCCTGCGAAGATGTGTCATCATACCTTTGTAGGTATTATTAGTAGCAGCAGGACTGTGAAGTACAGATTTATATTCCAGTATTGTAGCGTCTCCAAGTCACTGGAGGCGTGTCCTCACACTGCTGTGCTCTCTAAATGTAACTCATAGCTCCTCCCCTTTTACCCTAAGTTACTGCTGAAATATCAAACCAGAAGCCTACTACAGCTTTTACTTAGAGCAGAGACTAAGATCTGTGGGTCAGATCATTGCAGAGAGCACAGCAGTGTGAGGACATAGGGATTCCGAATATGACTACTTTCCAGGAAAAAAAAAAATTAAATGTATTTATCCTATCCTTAGTCAAAGTTCTAGCACAATGGCGGCCCATGATTCCCCGGCAATAGGTCCCTGGATCTGCAAAAATTCTGGAGACTAGTGATGAGTGGGTTTGTCGAAATTTGTGTTCATTGGGTTCAGCCAAACAGCCAGAACAAAAATTTGTTTTGGGGATGAAAAAAAACTTCTGTGGGAACCGGAATTTTAACTCTCGCAAATGGCTGTAAAGTGGAGATAGTAAGTAGTGGAGGGCGGAAAAAACGGTTGGAATATGTTCTGCTGACCAAAATGGGGGCTACGGAAAGTACTTAAAGGGGTTGTCCACTTTCAGCAAATATTTGATATGGTTTGTGTAAGGAAAAGTTATAGAATTTTCCAATATACTTTCTGTATCAATTCCACACAGTTTTCTAGATCTCTGCTTGCTGTCCTGCTATAGAAAGCTTCTGTGTTTACTTCCAGTGGACAGAAACCTGACCATGGTCATGTGATGTCACACAGGTGCACGACTCATTAGTATCACAGAGCTGTGAGATATAATGAGCCGGGCACCTGTGTGACCATGGACAGATTTTTATCTACTAGAAGTAAACCTAGGAGCTTTCTATAGAAGGACAGCAAGCAGAGATGTTAGAAACTGGATACATAGGAGATTTATCATAAGTCTCTTAGAGCAGAACTGCTCTAGTTGCCGTTGCCCAATCAGAGCTCAGCTTTCATTTTTCCACAGCTGTTTATAAAATTAAAGCTGAGCTCTGATTGGTTTCCCTGGGAAACTAGAACTAGGCCACAAGTTTCACCTCAGAAACCTGATGATAAATCTCCCCATACATCTCTGCTTGCTGTCATTCTATAGAAAGCTCCCATGTTTACTTTCAGTGGATAGTAACCAGACCATGGTCCTGTGATGTCACACAGACGCGCGGCTCGTTATATATCACACCTCTCTGATTACTCTCTGTGACACTAATGAGCCGGGCCCTATGCACAAAGTATCATGGAAAATTGTACAACATTTCTACACACAAACCATATCAATTATTTTCTGAAAGTGGACAACCCCTTTAAAATAATAAAATTACATACAAAACATAAACACTTTGCCGCTCGGTTCTGCTCATTGGACCATAATATACATATATAGAATATAATATACCGCCATCTCTCTGTACATATATATGACTCAGTATTTGCACAGAGTGACTGTGAAGCTTCATGTGTAAAACAGATGCAGATCTGCAGGAATGTGGAGACGGCGAATATTGGAAGTATTTCTGCAGGGAGTGAAGTATCCAACTGGTGACGTGTCCACGTGGAATAAATAGCAAGAACAGTCACTGCTGCTGGCGGACCCATGTACATATACATGTATAGCCCAGCCAGAGACCTATGGAGCCATACTGTCCATACATGCATTGTGTACAGTATTACGGTATTATACACTCACCGGCCACTTTATTAGGTACACCTGTCCAACTGCTCGTTAACACTTAATTTCTAATCAGCCAATCACATGTAGACATGGTCAAGACAATCTCCTGCAGTTCAAAGCGAGCATCAGTATGGGGAAGAAAGGTGATTTGAGGCCTTTGAACGTGGCATGGTTGGTTGGTGCCAGAAGGGCTGTTGGAGTATTTCAGAAATGCTGATCTACTGGGATTTTCACGTACAACCATCTCTAGGGTTTACAGAGAATGGTGCCGAAAAGAAAAAATCATCCATTGAGCGGCGTTCGTGGGCGGAATGCCTTGTGAGCCAGAGGTTAGAGGAGAGATGGGCAGAGGCTGGTTCGAGCTGATAGAGGCAAAAGTGAGGCCTCTTGCACAAGCTAGTTGCGTTTCACGTCAGGTTTGCAATGCGTGAAAACTGACGTTTTGGCTGCGTTTTTGTTCCATTTTCTTTCTGGAGTATTTGCGTTTTTTTGCGTTTTTGGCGCACTTTTGACCTCGCGATTCACATGGGAGACTCGAGCATTTTTCAAAGGGACCATGGTTTGGGATTATAACATGTGTATTTAATTGAAAAATAATGTCTTTGATAATTTGCAAACATCGCGATCTATTCTCACGTTCCGCGCGTATAGTATCTCCCGACAATTAGCAGATGAAGAACAGTGAAGAATAGAATAAAAACAGTGAACCAGTGAACACAGTGACCACAGGATCATTTAAGAGAAAAACCACAGTGCCGAACACGTGCAGAAGATTACAGATGTTCGGCACATCTGCTTACTTGTCGGGAGATACGCGCGAACGGCGCGAACAAAATAGCATGTGAAGAACAATATATGTGTGTGAAGAACACATTGCAGATGTTTAAATACATCTGCAATTGTTTTCACACTATATTTGTTCTTCACATGCTATTTGTGTCGCCCGTTCCGCGCTATCTCCCACAAGTAAGCAGATGTGCGAACTTCTTAATCTATTCTGCACGTGTTCTCACTGGTTTTTCTTTAAATGATCTGTGTTCACTGTGTTCACTGTGTACATGATTTTATTCTATTCTTCCCTGTTCTTCACTGTTTTTTTAATAAATGAGCGTTCGCGAGCAGGGGAAATAATGTTATTTACGTCACCTAGCAACACCTTACGTTTAAATAAGCATTGCACTCGCATTGCACTTGCAATGATGTGCGAGTGCAATCGTTTCTTGATGCATCTCCTAGACTTGAATGGGGGGTGAATTGCGCTGACTGCAAAATAGAGCATGCTGCAGATTTTGACGCGCGTGCACGAACGCCATGACGCGCGTCAAAAACAACGCTAATGAGAAAAGACACATGAACAATGGGACAGAGTGCAATGCGAGTTCTGAGCGTCAAATGACGCGCAGAACTCGCGCGTGAAAAACGTCCAGTGGAGAAGGGGCTGACTCAAATCGCCACCCGTTACACCCCAAGGTAGGCAGAAGGCATACTGAACGCACAGTACGTCCAACTTTGAGGCAGATGGGCTACAGCAGCAGAAGACACACGGGTTGCCACTCCTTTCAGTAGAAAACAGGAAACTGAGGCTACATTTGCAACAACTCATCAAATGGGACAGTTAGAAGATTGGAAAAACGTTGGCCTGGTCTGATGAGTCCTCGATTTCTGCTGCGACATCGGATGGTAGGGTCAGAATTTGCGTCAACAACATAAGCATGGATCCATCCTGCCTTGTATCAGCGGGTCAGGTGGTGCTGGTGGTGTCATGCGTGTGGGGAATATTTTCTGGCAACTTTTGGGCCCCTTGGTACAACGCCAACATCTAACGAGTATTGTTGCTGACCATGTCCATCCTTTATGACCACAAGTGTACCCTTAACATCTGATGGCTACTTTCAGCCGGATAATGCGCCATGTCATAAAGCTGGAATCTCTCAGACTGGTTTCTTGAACATGACAATAGGTCACTGGACACAAATGGCCTCCACAGTCACCAGATCTCAATCCAATAGAGCATCTTTGGGATGTGGTGGAACGGGAGATTCGCATCATGGATGTGCAGCCGACAAAATGCGGCAACTGATTTGAGCCATCATGTCAATATGGAGGCAAAATCTGAGGACTTCCACAGCACCTTGTTGTATCTATGCCACGAGAATTGAGGCAGTTCTGAAGCAAAGGGGGTCCAAACCCGTTACTACATGGTGTACCTAATAAAGTGGCCTGTGAGTGTATGGTCAACCATATGGCAGCATAAGTGAGCCGAGTTCTGCACGTGACGCTACATGTAATACCACGCACAAGATCCAGAGACTATTGAGCATACTGTACAAACATGGATTGTGTACAGTATTACGGTATTATATGGTGAACCATATGGCAGCATACAGTGAGTCTATGGTTCTTGCACGTGACGCTACAGTATAAACCACACAGCCAGGACCTATTGAGCCATACTGTATCAAAACATGGATTGTGTACAGTTATACGGTATATATGGTGAACCTATGCAGCCATACAGTGAGCCTATGGTTCTGCACTGACTGCTACATTTATAACACAGCCAGAGACTATGAGCCATACTGTCCATAACATGCATTGTGTACAGTATTGACGGTATTATATGGTCAACCCAAATGGCAGCATACAGAGAGCTATGGTTCTGCACGTGACGCTTGTAACCTATGGCAGCATACAGTGAGCCTATGGTTTGTCCTGCACGTGACTTGTACCAAGTATGGCAGCAATACAGAGAGCCTATGGTTTGTCCGTGACGCTGTACCATATGGCAGCATAACAGGAGCCTATCGGTTTCGCATGTGACGCTGTACCATATGGCAGCATACAGTGGAGCCTATGGTTCTCCATGTGACGGTGTACCTTATGGCGCATACATGAGCTATGGTTTCTCTTTCTGCGCATCTGCACTCTTGACGGGCGTAACCATATGGCAGCTACAGTGAGCCTATGGTTCTGCACGTGACGCTGTACCATATGGCAGCATACAGTGAGCCTATGGTTCTGCACGTGACGCTGTACCATATGGCAGCATACAGTGAGCCTATGGTTCTGCACGTGACGCTGTACCATATGGCAGCATACAGTGAGCCTATGTTCTGCATGTGACGCTTAGTACCATATGGCAGCACTACAGTGAGCCTATGGTTCTGCACGTGAACGTGTACCATATGGCAGCATACAGTTGGCCTATGGTTCTGCAGGTGTGTGACTCGGCTGTGGAACGATATGGCAGTACGCTACAGTGGGGAGGGGGGTCCTGCGGTATTGGGTTGGGGTGGGTCTGCTAGTGCAGCGTGGACAACGTGGTTGACGGGAAAAACAAGACACAAGGACACCTAATATACCCACACTTTCCACATGTTACTAAAATAGGGCTTAAGAAAACTACGAAAGAATAAAATACTCTGGGCAATAAAAGTACCTCTAAAGTAAGCTGGGCGGGGAGATGGCTGTGGAGGGGGTTAAAAACAGGCCAAAAATGCCATGTGTGCCATCACCCTCAGGGCGCGTTCACACGTTGCGTTTTGACCTGCGTTTTCATTGCATTTGAAACGCATATACAACATCTGAGGAGAGGTGATTTGCCTAATTTCATCACTGTTAACGCATGCGTTAACAAAACGCATCGTAAACGTGATGTTAACGCATGTGTTAACAAAGCGTTAACTCATGCGTTTTGTTAACGCATGCGTTAACATTGCGTTTACAAACGTAAACGGTAATGTAATTAGGCAAATTACCTCACATCAGCTGTTGTATATGCGTTCCAAACGCAATGAAAACGCAACCAAAACGCAACGTGTGAACG